>SNQJ01S0058612.1:107574-118594 GCA_010110895.2 Picea sitchensis
CTAGGTACTTTGCAAAGTCTAATCTAGATCATGCAAGTGCAAGAGGTTAAACTAAAGAGTTTGATAAACTTGTGCAAGAAAAGAAATTCTAATAGAATAATAATATAAAAAAAACTTAAGAATAACAATGGCACACATAGACCTCGGATGGGGTGACACGCGGGCAACAAGGGACGCTCCTTTATGGCATCAACCGGCGAGCGCCCCTCAGCTATTAATTCGCAAGGGCTCGCACCAGCCACCTCCATTTGATGAGCCCTCTCGCGCGAGAGAACTGTACCAGTCGACAGAGCAATCAACACCCAACCTTAATGGCTTTGGAAGTCATGGTAGAATGGTGTATTATCACAGAGTCGAATTGGGGAGAGAAGCATTGGCTCCTCGCAGTGTTTACTCCGTCTGAGTAGCAATTCAGAGCCTCGTTGAAGTTCGGGAGAGGAGAGGCCCATCCGACAGGAACTCGGGCCCCCTCCAGTGTCTCCATAATGCCAAGGCTCAGAGGGAAACCGCGCAGAGGGACCGTCTGGTACAGGGCTAAGTCCCAGCGCCATCGCCATAGGAAATTCGAACAGGCACTCGCTTTAGCTTCCACCCGACGCAGAAAGCGACTATGGATGCCTCCCATGGTGTATGTTGAGGAAATTAGTCTGGAAGAGGCCATGCACAGCCACCCCTCAATTGAATTGGAAAAGGAAGGCACGCTCCCGCCCGGGGACACCCTGTGGAGCCTCACCAACGAAAGCACGGAGGACTTCTTCCCAATCTGCATCGTGGAGGAGGAAACCCCTCTCGAAGGCACCACAGGGACGGAGGAGCATGTGATCAGAGCAATGAGGGACTCCAAAACCCCTCCTGACAACACCATAGGGACGGAGGAACCACCAAGGCTCTCAACCAGAGTAGCGAGGGACTCCAGGGCACAAGCACCCGAAGGCAGCGGAGGGTTGGAACAACCATCCTTCTCTGAAGTATGGCACCTTCCTCTCATCTTCGAGCTCAGGAGTCTCATGGACGACCAAGTTTTTCACCTCGCCAGGATGGACCAAAGGTTGGACATACTCTTTGCGGCCCACTCCAAGAATCTTCTGCAGCGGCAGTGTCCGACGTGTGCGCAGATGTACTCGCTACCAACAGGCTGGTGATAGAAGAGGAATGAGCGGCAGCGCACGGGCAACTAGATTCACTGAAGCTTCTGGTTAGAAGTATCTCTGTTGTTTTAAGTTTAGTTAGCTTGTTCAGTTTTTTCACTTCTAGTTATGGCACACTTCTTAAAACATATTAGCATAATAGCCCTGGTTTCCTTCGGGCAGGGCCTTCTCATGTATGTTTTGGTAACAAAGCCACACCTGGCACAGGCGATCCAACTGTCCCGGTTTCCTGTTCAGGCGGGACAGTTGGCATCATCAACAGTTACTGTATGCTCTTTTTGCTAATATAATAGGATCCACCCCTTTTTATTTAAAAAAAAAAAAACAATGGCACACATAGAGAGTACACAAATATTTATCCTAGAAACCCATAACTAAAAAAAACAACCACCTTGAGAGTCACACATCTCTCTTTCTCCCTTAATTAACTTCATTGTTTATAATATAATATTTAGGTATTCCACCATCCAAAACTCTAATCCCTTAGCACAGATTAAATTACAACCATAATTCCTTAACTAGACTTAATTTATAGTGGACGAAAAAAAACATTGATCAAAAAATCACAAAATAAACAAAAAACAAACCCGAAAAAATTATTTCGGGGGTGCTACCTCAACACCCACTTGGACACCCTTTTCTATGGGAACCTACAAAGGATACAACACATGTCCAACATTCTCCCACTTGTCATTTTCTTTACAAAAAGGGGGTAAGGGAAAGCATTCATATAATCAACTACTAGGGGTGGCAATGCCCATTGATTCTCTACACCAAAATATCTTTTTAGTATTAATAGACCTTGGTCAATGAATCTGCAACATTCTTTAATGTATCAATCTTCTCCAACAATAATTGTTATGTTCAACCACATCTCTAACAAAATGGTACAATACATCAATATGCTTTGTCTTGGAATGATAAGCATGGTTCTTTGCCATAAAATCCCCACTTTAGTTGTCGCAACCTATATTCAGTACTTTTTGAACAAAACCGATTCTTAACAAAATATTCCTTACATCCATGAGTAAATGTCATGTACTCAGCGTCAATAGTTGAAAATGAAATTACAACATGCCTCTTGTTCATCCAACCTATTGCTCCACCAAATAAGTTAAAAACATAACCACTTGTATATCTTCTACGGTCGATATCTCTAGGCCAATCTGCATCAACAAAGCCATGTATATCTATCTCCCTATGAGGTCCATGTCTTCCTTGGTAGAGATTTCATAATCTAAAGTGCCATGCAAATATATGAAGACCCTCTTTATAGATTTCCAACGTTCCTTCCCCAATTTTGACACACACCTGACCAAAACTCTCACCACATGGGCAATGTTTGGTCTAATACAAACCATAGCATACATCAAACTTTCAACAACACTAGTATATGGAACATGAGACATGTCTTATACCTCTTCTTATGTCTTGGGTCACTAATTTGCTAATAACTTTTCACCTACAATAATAGTGACCTTTACCAATTTGCATTCTTGCATATTAAACCCATGCAATAGTGTCTTGACATATTTCCTTTGATTCAAATAGAGTTTCCTATTTTCATGGTCTATTTTAATCTTCATGCATGTAATAAAATTTGCAACACCAAGATCTTTCATATCAAATTTAGAAGACAACTAAGATTTAACATCCTTGATGATTTCCTTGTTGTTTCCATTCAACAACATATCATCAACATAGAAGACCACATAAATAAAATGAGCACCAACCTACTTGGAATACACACAATAATTAACTTTGCTTCTTAAGAAACCAAGTCCCAATATATAAGTATCAAACTTTTGATACCACATTCTTAGTGATCGTTTTAATCCACACGTAGACTTCTTCATATTCCAAACTAGCACCTTCTTTCCCTTCACTACAAAACCTTATGGTTGTTTCAAGTATATTTCTTCTTCAAGTTCCCCATGTAAGAATGTTGTCTTCACATCAATATGTTCTACTTCAAAATCAAAAGAATCAACAATAGAAAAAAAAAAAAAAAATAACTTAATTTTTCCACGGGAGAAAAAATCTCACCAAAATCAATTCCCTCCACCTGAAAATATCCCTTTGCTACTAGGAAAACTTTCTACTTCTCAACCTTACCTTTARCATTTGAATTATTCTCAAACACCCATTTGTTACCAATAGGTTTTCTTCCATCCAACAACTCAACGAATCCCAAGTCTCATTTTTATCCGAGACATCCATTTCTCCAACCACGACCTTCTTCCCGTAGTTTATTATCCTTTGAAACCATTGATTCCTTAATAGCTCTAGGATCATCATTAGTGACATATAGAATAAAACTGGAATGAAAATTAGGTGGATTATACTTTTCTAGTTGCCTTCTATCCCGAACTAATCTCCTCAAGACCAGAGTCTGAGGTTCTTCCTCTTTTGGTTCATCTTCTTATGTTGAGTCATATTCTTCACCCTCCAACTCAAACTCCATTGTCGTTGGTTCTTCTTCCCTTGGTTGGACTTCTTGTTTGGGAACAACTTTAACCTCTCTAAATACTGCATCTCAACTATAAACAATCTTCTTTGTTGCTAGGTTCCAAAGTTTATAACCTTTTATACCATCTTTATAACCAATAAAGATACATTTCAGCTTTGTTATCCAATTTACTCCTATTTTCCTTTACAACATGCACATGAGCATTACAACCAAAAAACTCTAAGATGTTTAAGAGAGGGTTTTGCACCAATCCATGCCTCATGTGGAGTTTTATCTACCAATGTTTATGTAGATTATTGATTTACCAAGTAAATGCAATACCCACTGCCTCTGCCCATAATTCCTATGATAACCCTGCATCACTGAGCATACTTCTTGCCTTTTCCATCAATGTCTTGTTTATTATTTCTACAACTCCATTATGCCGAGGTGTGTATGGATCAGTCTTTTGCCTTGTTATTTCACACTTTTTACAAATTCCTCAAACTCATTTCCGTAGAACTCTCCACCATTATATGTCTTGAACAAGAGCCATTTGTTTTCTTCTAAGTATGGTTCTCTACAAGAGCCTTAAACTCCTTAAATTTACCAAAAACCTCAAATTTCTTTTGGAGGAAATAGACCCATGTGTTCTTCAAGAAATCATATGTGAATGAAACATAGTACACATATTTACCTAGTGATGGAATAGGAATAGGTCAAAACACATCATCATGCATCAACTCCAATATTCCTTTTGCTCTTGTAGTACCAAATGGAAATCTCACCCGATTTTGTTTACCATATATACAATGTTCAAAACCTAATGAGCAATTGGACATACCTTTACCATGTAATGGTCGAACACCCTTCTCTCCAATATGTCCTAATCTTTGATTCCATGGCATGGTCTTCTCTCTAGGGACAATAAGGGTCATGTCTTCTTCATTGCTATCCTCGTGAACAACAAAAATAATACACCCATCGATAAAAGTGCTTCCCAACAACTTGTACATAGTTCCAATCCAAACTCCCCTTGTTAAAGCCATTTCTCCTTGAACCATATTGCACATGTCCTTTTCAAATATAGTATGCACACCTGCATCACCCCTCGTACTTACAAATATCATGTTTATGGCCATATATGGAATGTGCAAAACCCTAGGGAGAGTTCTAATCCTTCCATCCTTGAGCAACAACTTGACCCTTCCATGTCTTTTGATTTTGGTTGTTGAGTCATCTCATAGGAAAACATCACATATGTTGTACTTTTCATATTCACAAAACCACTCCCTGTGAGGAGTCATATGAAATGAAACAATCAATTCAATCAACCATACATCACAATTGATATGTGTACTTGTAGATGCCAAGTAAGCATTGCCTCCTTCTTCCATGAAGGTTTTCATTTCTATGGAAGGAGCATCATCAAATCCTTTACCTTTATCAACATTCTTAGGTCTGTAATCTTTCTTTCAATGCCCAACTTTACCACATTTCTAACATTTCCTTAAACATTGTCCTCGAGATTTGGATCTACCTGTAGATTTATATATGGCCCCTAAAGAATTATTTTTTCTCTCTTGGGACCAACCTCTTATAGATAAAACATCCTTAGCCACAGGCTTCATGGACTTTCTCCCCACTCACTCTAATAACAAGGATGCAACTGTATCCTCAAACTTTAATGTGGATTGAGTGATACTACCAATTGCTATAACATGATTTTCCCAAGGATCTAGCTAAGAACATAGCAAGGTAATACACTTATCTTCTTCCTCCGTCTTAGTATCAATGTAGACTAGTTGACTTGCCAAAGTATCAAAGGCATTTAGATGCTTTGTCACAAAGTCACTGTCTTCCATCCTAAGATGATATAGATTCTTTTAGAGAAACAACTTGCTTACCAAGGACTTTGACTTATACAAATTCCCTAACTTNCATTGCCTCCTTCTTCCATGAAGGTTTTCATTTCTATGGAAGGAGCATCATCAAATCCTTTACCTTTATCAACATTCTTAGGTCTGTAATCTTTCTTTCAATGCCCAACTTTACCACATTTCTAACATTTCCTTAAACATTGTGCTCGAGATTTGGATATACCTGTAGATTTATATATGGCCCCTAAAGAATTATTTTTTCTCTCTTGGGACCAACCTCTTATAGATAAAACATCCTTAGCCACAGGCTTCATGGACTTTCTCCCCACTCACTCTGATAACAAGGATGCAACTGTATCCTCAAACTTTAATGTGGATTGAGTGATACTACCAATTGCTATAACATGATTTTCCCAAGGATCTAGCTAAGAACATAGCAAGGTAATACACTTATCTTCTTCCTCCGTCTTAGTATCAACATAGACTAGTTGACTTGCCAAAGTATCAAAGGCATTTAGATGCTTTGTCACAAAGTCACTGTCTTCCATCCTAAGATGATATAGATTCTTTTAGAGAAACAACTTGCTTACCAAGGACTTTGACTTATACAAATTCCCTAACTTTGCTCAGAGCTTATTTGTAGTGTTTGCTTTGAAGACATTCAACAACATCGAATATGAGAGGCAAAGTCAAATCATACTTCTTGCCTTTCTTTCCACCATTTCCCAGTCTTCTTTCAACATAATTGTAGGTTTTGCACCTAGATCCATAGCAAACCACTATTTTCTATCTACGGGAAGATCTTCCATCTTTAGTTTCCATAACTCAAAGCTTTGGTCATTAAACTTCCCTATTTATATTCATGAACTGCTTGCCATTTTCTTTACACAATATTCACTATGCAAAGCTCTCACTCAAGCACATGCTTATTGTAGACCCAAGATACCCTTAGTCTTCACAAAATGATCTAAACCCTAGCAACAAAGGTGTTCCATTGAAGCTAATAACCTCACTGTGATACCACTTGAGGAGTTTGATAAACCTGTGCAAGAAAAGCAATACTAACAAAATCTTAAAAAAAAATCGATAATAGCAATGATGCACGCACACACACACACAAGATTTATCCTTGAAACCCTTAACTGAGAAAACCAACCAACTCAAGAGCTACACCTCTCTCTTTCTACTTGTATTATATCCATTGTTTATGATATAATATTTAGGTATTTCATGGAATCCAAAGCCATGATCCGTTAACTTGGATTAGATTACAATCCCAAATCCTCAACTGGAATTAATTTACAATAGGCTGAAAAACCATTGGCCGGAAAAGCACAAAATAAACCAAAAATGGACCCAAGAAATTTGTTTTAGGAGCGTTGGATCCCCGCACCCCCTAGTTAAGGGGGCTCATAGCCCCCCAGACCCCCTTTGCTACATGGGCCTACAAAGAATATAACACATGTCCAACATAAACTACAACTAGGGGTGGTATCCAGTCTCATGCATGGGACCAAGGCTGGATGCTACTAGAAAACACATGACCCCACTAGACGTGGTCTTAACGATGATAAGGGACACTAGATTTCTTGCAAATACTATCTTGATGAAACCATATTTAATTCTTCCAGTAAGAATTAAAATTGCTTTTGCTTGGCTAAGAGCTTGTCTTCCTCGAACGTAAGGAAGCAAGTTAATGACCCAAGACCTATAGGCATCTACCATGAGTGAAAATTTTCCCTTTACGAATCACTAACATGCCATTTTAGGTGGCATGGTTTTCCTTAAACAACGGTGATGAGTAATCCTGCATTTGTGGATAATATCTAGTGATGGCTATAATATGGGGCATTGCATACTCCCCCCCTTTGAGAAACTACATCTCAAAGTTAACTTTAATTATGTTATTTGTAGGTTTTACTTTTTTCCCATATCTTCCACACCCTTCCATTCTCTGTTGCAATTGGTATAAGTGCCACTATAACAAACATTGAGAGTCCCTATCACAAAGGGAGAGTGCAAGTACAACTCCAACCACCTCCCTAACTTCTCGTAAGAGGTTTAAAGCATGCTATTGTATGCTAGGCTCTATGGCCCCATGCCTCATCTATATCAGTATGGATATGGTTTGGTACACTAACCCACATACCCCTGGAATCTCAAAAAGTTAGCCTAAACTCCCTCCTCAACTCCAACTAAGCACTCAACCCCATGCATCAAAAGTCCAACATCACACTTCCACCAACTAGTATAACTCCAACCATCTCCCAAAACCTTTAGCATCAAACACTCTACCCTCCTCAAAATTGTATTGTGTCCCACCAGGCATCATGTAAGGTAGAAGAACCACTGGCATAGGTTTATTGATTGAGTTTGTCCCCAACAAGACGTTACATTGTAGAGATTCTCCTTTGTCGAGATGAGCTCTGACGAGACGATCATTGAATAAGCCAACCCTCTAAGCCCATGTGTGGATTTCCTGTCAAGCTCCATGTCACATCATGTAACCAATGCATTAGTTATAATCACAACACCATCATCTCATCATGCATAGAAAAGAACTGCATGCTAACTATCGCTTGCCATCATGAGAACACATTATCATCACAACATTGTCATCACAACTTCTTGAATAACAAAGAACCTCATGCAATCACAAGAACATCACATCCTCATATATTATCATCAAAAGAACCACATGTATTTACTACATGCCATCACAAGAATCATCACACCATCATAAGTAAAATGGAACCACATGCTAAATACCACATGTCTTAATAATATTGCATGATGTCATGAATATTCCTATCATGGTAATCATCTCGACACATAGCATATGTAGAACAAATAAAACATCAGGAACACCCGTATCATGATGAATCAACTAAATCATGAATATATAAGTCATGAGTACTAGATGTCACATCTAATACCATAGAAAGGCCACCAAGACACCCATTTAGTACATGGATCTACCCCTTTTAAGTTTATTAGTCTAGGTCGACTCTACAAAAGTCATCATGAAATACTAGGAATGCCATGTGATATTGTCGAGATATCGATCGTATTTTGATTATAATTTCTCATCTCACAACAAGAATAGTGATATTTTATGGTTGTGTGTATAGTCAACACATCAATAAGATGTTAGAGCTTTTCATGTATTTCCCCCATCTTAGTACATTGTTACAACTTTAAAGTAAACCCGAATCATACAAAGCCAGAACTAGCATACCCCAAAGCAGGGGAAAGGAAACACTGAAGTGAACCAAAGTGGTTAAGTTGTTCAAAAATGTAGAAATTTTATTGTAGGATGGAAAATGAATACCTCAAATGGTCTTATAGCAAGGGTATTCGTGAATGGATTTATGGTGTAAGGATGTCACGTGAGAGTCGTGAAATAACGGTTCATCATTAAATCAATCTTTGGTGTTTTTAATCTTCCAAGGACTATTAGAATACGAGGAAATGAAGGGTCATTGTTGTGCATTTGAATATTTTTCATGGGTCACAAATACAATTCAATTAGAGTCTAGAAACTCTCTGTTTAAATGAGATCCATACTCCAATGTGCACTAGAGGGTCATTGTCTTAACAATTTGCAATAGAGATGACTCATTAACTCCCAATGGAAAACTCTCAAGAATGGAGTTAAAACATTATTACCAACAACTATTAACAATTGAAATGATATTACCAATACCAAACACCATAGAGTAATGATCCCTTACGTT
Source organism: Picea sitchensis (assembly GCA_010110895.2). Classification (NCBI taxonomy): domain Eukaryota; kingdom Viridiplantae; phylum Streptophyta; class Pinopsida; order Pinales; family Pinaceae; genus Picea; species Picea sitchensis. The sequence goes on from SNQJ01S0058612.1 coordinate 116,789, forward strand.
CTCTCATTAAATCCTTTCATCTTATCAATCTTGTTTATTTTTTTGTGATCCATGTAAAATTTCATGAAGAGTTTTAACTAATTCCATTTTAGATTATGGATAAGAAAATCATAATGTTTAAGCACCGAGCCCTAGTAGTTTCTAATTCAAATGTAAGTACAACTCAATAATTAAAAGGGAGAAGCAAAATAGGAGAAACTTATTTTTTAAGTGCCTCAATGCAAACAATAGGATGTTTGCATCAATTTATGTTCCAATGCACCCGTTACTCTCAAGCAAACCTCATTAACAACATCTACTGAAGCAAATTTCCAGTTGTAGGAGTCTACAAAAGCTTGCAAACAAAATGTTGGCTCGTTGTAATAGTTATTTACACTTTCTATCATTTTCTTTTTTTGGACTAGTTTCTTATGATTATTTGGTTTGATTCTTCGATATCAAGTCTTTTCTAGTTGACGATAGCTTAGATATTGACACTCTTCCAATTTCACTTTCTACTACAAATATTGTACTCAACAGTCTCATTGGTCTACTTTTGCAGTCATTTGTTGGACATTAATAAAATTCGAATATTTCAAATTTCTTTTTGAGGATATACTTATTGATGTATATGTGTAAGTTCCAAATTTATGTAACATCCAAATTATAATTTTTTCTGTGGATAATGAGTTATAGGTATTGGTATTTGAGTGTGATTTAAAATTGTTTTTTATTAAGTTTAATTTGAGATGATATCTAAGGAATCTTTTAATGGATGTGGGGTTCAAAAAAGTAAGACTATTAAGGAAGTGTTTAAGTTTTATTATTATTTAGTAAGATTGTGTAATTAGGAATTGAATCACTTTATTTGAGTTACTTTTTACAAAATGATATATGTTGATGAAGTTATTTTTTTTATTTATAAAAAAATATAAATATAAATACATAAAATAATAATGTTTTATTTAAAAATATATATAAATATAAATATAAAATAAATTATTAAAACATTTATAAAAGTATAAAATTTATAGCAAAATTTAAAATCTATATAAAAATCTATACCATATATATTACAACTAACTCTTATATATGTTTATATTAATAATAATAATAATAATCTATTTTTAAGGTCACAGTCAAGCCAACACACCAAATTGGTGTATGAGACTCTCTTGTTTGTGGGACAAGGGACCCCCCTCCGCCCAACGATTTGACTGGTAAAGTCTACGAAGGTATACATACCCTACCCCCTCTGGATTTGAACCTACAACTAACTCTTATATATATGTTTATATTACAACTAACTCTTATAATAATAATAATAATAATCCATTTTTAAGGTCAAATCCAAACACTTAATTGGTGTATGAGACCCCCCCTTGTTTATGGGATAAGGGACCCCCTCCGTTTAGCGATTTGACTGGTAAAGTCTACGGAGATATACATACCCTACCCCTTCTGGATTTGAACTTATGACCTCTTAAAATATATGTTAAAAATGAATGTATATATATAATTCCAAAATTATATATGAAATATATATATATATAATAACCTCAAATCTAAAAAGGTTTGTATCAAAGGTTGTATCAAAACATGTAATAATGACTATAGGTAACTTAATTCATGGCGTGACCTGTGTATAGTGCGTGGGTCCTTCGTACCATATCTTGGAAGGAATGGTGTTGATATTTACAAGCTTTCAGAAATGGACGTGGATATACTTACACAAAGGCCACCGAGCACTTTTCAATACAATTTGTTCCCCTTTTTCTCTTTTTCGCTTTCATGCATTTCTACATGATGTATAGTTTGCTTGTCATT
>SNQJ01S0058613.1:18053-49479 GCA_010110895.2 Picea sitchensis
ACTCCTCTATCTAAAGTGCCTGTCTCGATACCAGTGAAGCGTCGATGAATTTGTGGGTGGCCCCACCATCTATCAGGGTGATTTCCTGTTGCCCCTGAATAATCCCTCTGATACGGAGGGTATCATACCTGGGAACACCAGAAATGGTCGCTATGACACCTCCCTTTGCTGGTTTCCTCTTGTTATCCTGTTCTGGTGGTTGTGGGACTACTGGAGGATGGGCTGATGCTGGTGTTGGTGGTCTATGCAGAGGTTGATCCTCTGCTGGTGCTGACTCCTCCTCTGAACTAGTGGATCCACTGTCCTGCTCCTCCTCCTCACTGTCCACGTTGTCTACTGCTACCTCAATATAATGAATCTCTCCCTTTCCCATGCACCTGTGTCTTGGGACCCAAGGATCTCTACAGCTGAAGAAAACTTCTTCCTCATAAGCTCTCACCTAGTCTCATCATCCAACTTCTCCTTGCCCTTCCATTCTCTCTATAATGGATTCTTGTCTTGATCCCCCTGGGGCACAAATGGTTTGGAGAAAGTTTTAGTCTTTGGCACTGAGTTTGCCAAATCTCGAGTGTGAAGGATGGCATCCTGCAAAGTGGGAGGCATGTATTCCTTCACCCATCCTCTCAAAGGCTCCGTGAGTCCTTCTGTGAATAACATGATTAGCATGGGCTCTGATATATATGTCACTGTGATGGCTACTCGCTGAAACTCTGTGATGAACACCTTGCTATGCCAGTTTGTCTCAACTTGGCTAGATCCCTGAAGTGTATCTCGGGATCCTTCCTGTCAAACCTATCAATAAGCCTATTTATAAAATCCCTATAGGAGGTGATATGACTGTGACCCAATGTCACCAGTCCATGATACCATCACTCATGTGCCTCACCCTCCAAGTTTAAGGTTGTGAAATTGATGGCCTCTGTCTCGGTCATTTGGTTGAGTTTGTAATATGTGTCTAGCTTCTGTACACAAGCTCTGGCGGTGTATTTGGATGATCCGTCAAAAGAAGGGATGGTGAGTTTCCCAATGTTTCGAATGAAATCGAGGTTATGCCCCTGCTGCTATTGTGGTCCTCCCCTCTGCGGCTCTCTGGGGCGGTTCCTAAGTCTGAGTCCATAGTACGCGACTAAGGTCATGTCCTAATGGAAGTCATAATCCAATGTTGCATACTCCCTCCTATACTTTGCAATGTCGTCGACATGAGTGGGTGGCCTCTGTGTTATCTGTGGCAGTGATGCTAACAGGGGTGCCCTCTGGAAACTGGGAAACAAGGGTCTTGGAATCCTACTCGCAGAAGTGTATGTGCGAGAGGGTGACTAGGGTCTACTTCCTGCTCTCGAGTTCCCCTGTGTTACATGTGGGACTTGTGTATTTGGGCTGCCCACTCTAGCCAATCTATCAACCACTTGTGCCAAGGATTGAGATATGGTTCGTTGACTAGCTAACATATCGTTGATAACCTGCATGAAAGTTGCCTCTGGATCTACGGGGGCCTTGCCACTACCCTCTGGTTGCTCATATCTATCTCCTAGCATCCTCTCTACCTCACGCCCAGACTCATGCTCTGCCCTTCTCTCTGCTTCTCTGTGTGTCTCTTCCTCTTCCTCTGAGCTAGGAGGAAAAAGGGGAAAATCACGCCTATGCCTTCTTTCCTGATGCATGTTGTAAGTGACATATTCGTCACCTACGTGTTCACAACTCTTTGGTTCTTCTACTGCACTCATTGTCTTTAGTCACAGGATGGCAGGACTAAATCTCTGATACCACTGTAATGTTCCTAACTTGGCTAGTCAAGGAAATTCTCCTAATGTGTGTGTAGGATCAAAGGTTTACAACATATAAATGATCATACAAATAATAAACGCAACAAAGGACTGCAAAGTTTGTATTATGATATCTCTGTGGATTAAAAAGTGGCCGAATGCGGTTGAATAAACTGACAATACTCGACTAGATCAACAGACAAAGGATCTTAGCCGGAATACAAATAAGAAACTGTGACTGAATAAAATAACAACACTCGACTAGATCAAAATACAAAAGGATCTTAGCCGGAATACAAATAAGCAACTAAAAGATAATACCCATAATATGGGAGCCCTGCAGAATCAATGAAGAATGATGGAAGACCTGGATGATCTTCCTGGTGACTAGGGTGTGTCTTTCAACACTGAAATCAGACAACTGGTGTCTTCCTCCTGGAATACACTGAACTATCTCTCTTGAGATGTGCCTCTTCTCCTCAATGACAAGTCATAATCTACATAATGATGAATTAGGTCGCTGACCCTTCCTTTATAGCTTTCCAAAACCCTAAATCATGCTAAAACCCTAATTCATTGTTGACTTCCAAAACCCTAAATCACTGCTGAAACCCTAATTCATTGTTGACTTCTATTTTTATCTCATAATGACTTAAAAGCTCTTTTAACCCTTTCTAGCTCAATGTCACTTTCCGAATATAACACCTGTGACTAGAGTGACCTCTAGTAACCTTGTTTACCCCTATTTGGCCCTGGCTATAGTCTAACGGGGCAGTTTAGACCATTAAGCCTCCTCTCTCGAGATCCTATTTGGAAAGGGACATTACAATTGAGCTCTATTGGTGTCAGTTGTCTGACGATCTCATAGGTGTCCAATAATGGAGGAAAATATGGCCAAAGGAGGTCCACATTGAATATTGGATGCAAACCAATGAATGGTGGAGTGTTGAGCTCAAAAGCGTTCCTACCCACTGCCTTGGTGATAGTGTAAGGCCCATAATGAAGTGGGCGAACCTTCCAACATGGCTTGATGAGGTGCTCCTTTTGCAAATGTAACCAGACTTTGTCACCAACCTGAAACTGGTGTGGTACCCTGTGTTTATCATGGCGCTTCTTTTACTTAGCATTGGATTTCTGCAGAATCTCCTGGACCTGTTGGCAAATGTGATGAATCTACTCAATGAACCTGGTGGATTTTTTGATCGTAGACTGATGAGGGGAAGAGTCTGTCTGTGCGGTGGCAAGAGGAAGTGAAACATCAATGGGTCCCAAGGGTTGAATCCCATACCCACCTGAAATGGGCTATGGCCGGTGGAACTATGGAGAGCCCTATTGTAACTGTGTTGGAAATATGGGAGAGTCTTGTCCCATGTACGGGGATGATTATAATTGTGCATGCAAAGGATGTGCACAATCATCCGATTGATGACCTTGGTTTGGCCATCATTTTGGGGGTGGAAAGAAGTGGATTTTTTGAGCTTGGTGTCCAACAGAGACCAGAGAATCGACCAAAAGGTGTTGAGGAACATGTTGTCTTGGTCAGAGATGATGGTATGTGGTATCCCAAAGTGAACCCAAACTCATTCAAAGAAGAGATTTTCAGTCTTTTCCACTGTGACACTCTTCTTACAGGATGTGAGGATGGCCATCTTTGAAGACTGATCAACGACCACAAATACACAGTCATTTCCATTCTTGGTGGACGAAAAACCAAACATGTAATCCATGGAGATGGATTCCCACGGATTCTTGGGAATAGGAAGAGGGGTGTATAAGCCTTGCTTCTTGATGGCTAGCTTAGAAATGGTGCAAACAATGCAATATCTGATATACTTGCTGATGTCCTATCGAAGTTTTTTCCAATAAAAATGTTTCTGAAGAATGACCAAAGTTTTCTCGACGCCAAAATGTCATGCCACCCACTTTAGTGGGCTTCACAAATAATCTTTGCATGCTCGCTTGTAGGAACACAAATATGGCCCAGGTGGCATAAGAGTTTGTCCTGGATGTGAAAATCAGTGACAGTGGTGCATGTACCAAAGAGTTGATATGTGGTGGAGAAGTCTAGATATTGTTGGTAAAGTTTGGGCCATTCCGATGTTTCATGTCCACAGGAATGGAGGACAGTTGTGAGTGCAGCCACAGGAGGTTGACTGAGGCAGTTAAAGACATGATTGGAGAGACCTGTCTTATACTTGATGTTGAGATGGAATTGTTGCAGGTAGGTGGACCACTACTGATGGCGGTCATTCTGTAATTTTCCCCGTGTCTGTATGAACTACAGAGGCTTGTGATAAGTGTGTATGATTGTCTTTTTCCCCATAATGTAATGTTTCCATTGACGATAGGCTTGTACAATGGAATACATTTCCTTTTCATAGGTGGGTTATTTCTGGACAGTATCGGAGAGTGTATAACTATGGTATGCCACCAGATTCTTGTGTTGAGTGAGGACTGCACCCACAACATAGTCAGATGAATCAGTCTCAATATCGAATGGTTGTTGCAGATCAGGAAAGCAGAGTATTGGAGATGAGCACAAACGATGTTTCATATCTTCGAATGCTCATTTTTTATCCTTCCCCCACATGAAATTGTCCCTACCACCACCCTTGGTTACCTGGATGAGGGCCCATGCAATATGGGAGAAGCCCAACACGAATCATTGGTAAACATTGGCTAGTCCCAAGAAGCTCCGAAGATCGATCAGTGTGGTCGGTGCTAGCCAGTCACGGATGACTTGAATCTTAGCTATATCAACATGTACCCCATTCTCATCAACAATGTAGCCCAGGTATTGGACCCTGTTTATGCCAAAAGAACATTTTTCCAAGTTGGCATAAAGCTTGTGCTACCACAGAGTGCTCAAAACCTGTTGAATGTGTTGCATGTACTCCTCCCATGTTTTTCTGAAGATGAGGATGTCATCCAAATATACCACCACAAAGGAGTTGGTGAAGGGTCTCAAGACATCGTCCATCAACCTCATGAAAGTGGCTGGTGCATTTGTTAAGCCAAAGGGCATGACTAGCCATTCGTAGAGACCTTGTTTAGACTTGAAGGATGTCTTCCAGACATCAATTGGTTCGATGGGAACCTGGTGGTAGCCAGACTTCGGGTCAATATTGATGAAGAACTTTTCCCCCTTGATTTGGTCAAAAAGGTCATCAATCCTAGGAATGGGGTAGCAGTTCCTGATTGTGATTTTGTTTAAGGCTCTGTAATCAATGTAGAGTCACCAAGTCCCATCCTTCTTCTACACTAGTACAATCAGGCTTTCGAAAGGGGAGGAGATGGGTATGATATGCCCCTTTTGAAGAATCTCTTGGATTTGAAACATGATTTCGTCATTCTCCATTAGTGAGCACTGATAGAGTGGTCCATTAGGTAGAGGTGCATCGAGGGTGAAATTAATGGGATGGTTGACTTGGCAGTGTGTCATTACCCCTGTAGGTGAGGAAAATATGTCTCTATATTCTTTCACGATCCCGTCCACCTGCTTCTTCTACAAAGAGAGGTGTTTTGTAGAGGCCATAGATGTGGCGACGACCTTCTGTTTACTATGAGCACGGATCACAAAGAAGAAGAACTTTTCGGTCTGTGAGATGACCTTGCTGCATTTCTTAGCAGAGATTAAAGAAATAGAAGTAGGCAGTGCCACCTCTAGGATCATGTACAATTGTCTATCGAAAGTAATAATAACACTATGGGGTCTAGACTCATACACAACACGACGCTTCCACAAATATGGTTGTCCTAACAAAACATCACAAACTTCAAGGGGAGAAACATCACACAATACCTCATCTTTGAAAGGCTTGATGTTGTAGGGCAGACGACACTGTTGGCTGACACAAAGATCTCTTCCTTGAAGAAGCTATCCAATGGTGTAGGGTTACGGGTGCCATGTTGTTGGCAGGTTCAGCCGCTTGATGACCTCTGCTGAAATTGGGTTCTTCTGACTATCGTTGTCAACAATGAAATGAATCGGAGCCCCCTTGACCCACATATGCAAGTGAAAGAGGCGTTCCCCTTCCACTGGTTCTTCTGGTTCACTTGGACAAACTTTGGTGGTAGCGACCATGGCATTGGGTTCAACATCGATAATCCACTTCCCTCCTTCAATATTTGACTCAGAATCAGAATCGACCTCTGACTTGAAAGCCTTCAGCTTGGCCACAAGGGACTTCTTGGAGCGACATTCCTCGGTGTTGTGCGAAGGACTTTTATGGTACTCACACCATTTTCCCATGTCCTTCTTTGTCTTCTCATTTCCCTTCTCGTGTTGTGGCTTGGACAGATTTTCCCGAGGGTGACCATCTTGACTTGGTCCCTTGCTGTATGGGTTGGGTTTTCCTTTTCCCTGCTTCGGTTGTGAGGAGTTGGCAGATCCAAACTCTCATCGTTTCTACTTAAATTTATGCTCGAACTTGACAACGTATCTATAAGCCGTGCCCAATGAGGCAATATCCAGGAACTCCATTTCTCTTTGAATGTATCTATGCAAACAACCGCGGTATTTGAGCACCAGATGACGCTCAGAATATTTGATACCCAATTTGGTGCGTAGGGTATGGAAAATGTTGGTGAAGTCTGGTACTGTCTGGTCCCTTTCTTGACGTAGGGTGGTTCATCTGGTGTACTGGTCCTCATAGCTTCCAACAGGGTAGTATTGTTCTTTAATGGTGTCCCGAAAGGAATCCCATGTAGGGGACACCACAAAAATTGTAGTTTCCTCCATGGCTCTTTGCTCAGAGTAATTATCCCGCTAGTCTTTAACATGGGGAATGGCCTTGAGGAGTGAAAAAGTGATATTTTCCCTATCAGAAAAATTGTGGACCGAAAAATATCCTTCGAGTAGATTCAACCATTTATCTACAACATCTACATCTATCAATCCTTCAAATAAGGGAATATCAAAATTTACCTATACCTTGAAGGGGGTTGCATTGTTGTTTGATGAAGATGCTTCTCCCGTGGGCAATAGTTGAAGGATCTATGTGAAGTTGTGCATCATTTCGTTCCTTTGTCGCGTGAGGGATTCCTCGAGCAACATTTTAATAGGATCTCTTGCTCCATCATCTTTCTTCTCGTCTCCCATGGGTTGTCTTCGGGCTCTACACGACTGATCTGGTAATGGCTCGATTGGCTCAAGTCTCAACTTTTTATACACAGACTTGTCAGGGACATGCACGAAGAAAAAATAAATGAAGAGCAGACTTCTCTGATACCGCTGATTTGGATTTAGGAGAGAAATGAATTGATTAACATACTGAATACAATAAACACAGAGATAGGAAGAATAACACAAATATCCAGTGAACAATATGTTCTATTAAATAATGAAATAGGATGAAACTGTAAAATTGTAGAACTAACTTTCTCAAATGGTGGTATCTATCTCTGAGAAGAGATGTGGCTTCTACGTGCATCCATCTGAGAAGAATGGATTACAATGAGGCTCCATAGGTCCTTTTCATATTGTTCATGAATTACAAAACCCTAGATATCCAAAAACCTAACCCTAGAAGGTGAAACGCCAAAAGTCACGTGGGCCCTATGGGTAAGTTGGTGTAATTTGGTACCTCAACTTCCTAGGGTCATAACGTTTGCATATGACCTCCATTTTAGGAGCATGATAGCCCATTGGAAAGGTATTTCAGAGAGATATACATTTCATTGTTATAATTTTACTCCATCTATAATCTGATTGTGGCGAGTAAAAAAAACAACGTTTAGGATCCCAAAACAACCCTGGAAGTACAACAAGATGTGCTGACATGAAAACATACAAAATAAGCCAGTTGGATTAGGCAAGAGGCCACCCCACATAGAGAATGTGTGAGGCTTCAGACAACCCTAAAAGTGTAAAACTCTCAATTATAAAGCAGTATAGAAAGACATGCTGAATCAAAATGGACATGAGGAGCCAGTTGGAATAGGTGGGTGGACACCAATATCCACCTGGATCATTTTATCCCTCACTTCTCTTTGTAACTATTTTTTCCTTATTAATAAAATTGTGTCTGAGGACACTTCTTCAACATGGTATCATCGCTATGTTTAATGTTGTTGGAAGGGTTGGTGATGGATTGAGGAAGTAAGAATGTAACACACCCAACCTTTTGAACATCATTAGGGAGGTGGGATGTAAAAATTTCTTAGATATTTCCTCTAAACTACCTTTCTCAAGGGTAACTCCAAACCCAGTAATGAGCTCAAAATTCAATTCTACTCTTGCACCGACTTCTCTAGGGAATTCAATTATTCGCTACCATTTTTTATGTGTACCCAATGATGGGCATCCACCTACCACTAAAACATTGGTTGTGGGATGAGTGGATCCAACCCCCTTTTCCTCTTCACCTTTTGGGGTACAACCTCCATGTCCACTAGATTGGACGACTACGAATAACACCGATCAACGATCTAGATTTCCCAATTGGATCCTCTGTTCCATCATAAGGCTTTAGGATGGTAGGTTGTGGGTCAACACGTTTACTAATTATTCTTCTTAGGTTTTGGAAGTGGAAATCTGGAACATAGCATAATAATACATATTTTTTAAACAAGGCTAAAAAAATCACTTACTACCGTTCCACATGAATTTGGTCACTCTGGTGATGTCTCAACATTGATGTATTCAGGCTCCCAACAAAGACCTTTTGCTTGAGAAAAGTGGCTCTTGTATTCTTCCAAAAACATATTTTTAAGATGAGTTCGCAGGCTGCCTATGGTCTAGGGTGCGAGAATCCTTCATTCTCACAGGCCACCCACACTTAGGGTGCGAACTTCTCGCATTCTGCTCCATACATAGGGTGCGGACCTGTTTTTAAGCTTGGAAAGGACAAGAGGTCTCGAGGGTTCTATAAGGGAATCTTCTAGAAAATGAGTTGGCATTCGCATGGTTGTCATTCTACTGACTTCTCATATTTGATGGGATCATCCTCATCCATGTAACCATCTCTCCTTCTCCTATATATTGAAAGGTTTCTCAGGGAAAAGGTTAAGCAAGATTGAATGAAGAATTGGTGAAAGAATTGTGTGAAGAACCCTGCTTGGATAGAAGCTTGAAGACTCTATTTGGTCTATCAAGAGGAATTAGATATTCTTCATGCAAGTTCAGAGCAAGCGTGTGTGTTGGAAACAAGGGTCATTGAAAGGAAGCTTGTGACATCAAGGCGATCAGGTTGTATCTTCTACTTTCAATTAATATGATACAACGACATGTCCCTTTCCCATAAAGTCACTCTTACTTTATTGTGTAACTCCTTGATCATATGCATAAGTTGACATTGAATATACTTTTCTATCTTCACTTTGTTTGGTTTGTGTTGTCTTGGACTTGACTTCACAAGAGCACCGGAGCGAAGCGGGAACAACAGAGACCTAAGGAAGCGATATCAAGGTATGTCACTTATTCCTTATCTTTAGTAGATTCGATGACTACAAATTAGGGAAAGAGTCGTGTCTTGTCCTGTTTTGTTCTAGATCCAGGTGGATCTAGGGAGATCTGTTAGTGTCCGCACCTACCGATTTGTCTGATAACAAAATTGGTGACTCCACTGGGGATGCAACCCATTTTTGGTGGTTTTTCCTTGGCCATTTTCTCTTAACTTACCATTTTTCATTTCCATCAATCTCTGAGTCTTGAGGAGACCCTGATAGACTCTCTGGGTCCAGAAGTTCCTTAAAATTTTTTGTCTTTTTTCCAAATTTTGCTTAGTTTCAGGCCTTCTCGCACTGCACCCTTCTGTAGCCTGCGAGAACCACTAGGGTTCACACCCTTCTGTTCAATTCAGTGTGAACTTCTCGCACTCTGCCTTTGTCTAGCCTACGAGAATCCTTCATTCTCGCACTACACCCCATTGCCAGCCTGCAAACCCATTTGCAAATTTTTTGGATTAAGGTTTTTTGTATCCTCAGATGCCCAGATTTGTATGTGTCTAAAAAGAACTTCTATGAACAGTGATTGATTGTTTCTTGACTTCGAATCTCATAAATGATTAGTCTTCGGAAATCAAAATCTCTTCTTGTTAATTTTTTCTCAACTGTTACCTCTTGACCTTTTCTTAACAAGGATATAATCTCTGGTTTTGAAATCCAAGTGCTTGTTTGGTTGGGAGCCAATGATCAGTTTAAAAGTTGGGATTAATTGTCTTTTTCAATTGCTCATTACTTGGAAAATAGTTATCCATATGCATTTGAAGAGACTAGTGTTGTCTGTTTGTTATTTTTGTCTTCATTGAAAGATTAGTTTGGGTGTTTGTTGGGTATTTCTTTTTCATTGGTTGCTTGCTTTTTCTTAGTTCCACCACTGATGTTTGGTTTCTAGTGAAAATTAAAAAAAATATTTTCTTTGTAAGAAACTTTTTATTTGAAAATATTGGCATTGAATTGTTGAAATAGAATGAATAGAGAATTTGCATTGTTCACGATTGATTGATATTGCATTTCAGAGAAGATCATACATCGTAGTTCATATTGTTCCAGAAAACTCCTCTTTCCCTCCTGTAAATAGGATTCATCGAACAAAAAATTTGTATCATCCATTCCTATATATGCATTGTTGGGTTAGAGTCTCACACAACATCGGTTTCATTTCTGTCTCCTTTGAGTAACAACAACCTTTAATAATATTGCGCAATTTTAAAATTTAACTAGTAACTTTTTTTAGGGCTCTTTTACACCAACATTAGCTAGGCTAGAGATTTGGAATAGGCAGTGAGACACACTCTCCAAAGCACAAAACACACAATAGTATCTTGTGATAAGGAGTGTCAAATTCCATTTGCAGCGTTTTGTCCTAGGAAGCCCTTCTCACACAAGGGTCAAACCTGAGGTCGCATCGAGATTGATAGAGTTACTCACCCTGCTTTGTTGATATCGGTGTAGAGATTGAACATATTATGGGGGTCACTTGGAGGTATACCCACAATGATGAGTGGAAGCCTCTCAAGTTGATTTCAGGCTAGATACCCTACCCTTGCATGTGGATCAGACTGTCGACTATTTCCCTAGGCATTATTGTTGTTGGTGGTAACCTTAGTAGCCTATCTTTTTAGGGTCTTACACAAGGTGACTGTGAAGGGGCAAGTCTTCACAGTACCTGGAATCGATGTTGGCCAAACTCACTCAGGATCCTTGGAGGGTATACCCACGATTATGTGTGGGAGCTTGCACCAGGGTGTAAGTCCGTTAAGAAGGTTGTCAATGTAAATTTTCCACCCTAGCCCAGCCCCTTCTTGTCTCGTCATCGCAACGTTGGATTTCATCACCAACTAGTGATTTCGGAATTAGAAGGTCTTGTTTGCTTGGTTTTTCTTCCTAGATTTTTACTAGCACATGTTTTTTGTTCACCCAAGTTGACCATAGAATTCCCTTCGTAAGTTTCTAACTCGATCACAATTGATCCTCCATGTTGTTCACGTAGAATGCAAGGCTTACCCCCAGAAAATCTGGAAGGTTCTCAACCCTTGCCTACCGACTCACTAGAGGGCTCTCCTCAACATAGTGAAGTCCAAGACGTTGCCACTCCATAAGTGGAAAGAACTAACTCTCTAGAACGGTTCTGAATTACCAATTCTCGAGAGGACTTTCGACTTCATCCCGACTCCGAGAGACGTATTGTGCGAGTGAATTCTTCTAGAGCCCTAGTTGTTCAGTCTTTTGGATCACCAACTGGACCTTTCCTAGGAATTGAGGGTCAAGACCATTTTTGGACTACTGGAATTTTTAGACAGGATCTCTTTGGCTCAAGAGTAGGCGTTGATATCACTGTCGCACTTGAACTGCCCGAAACATCTGATCCAGACGTAGTACCTTTTACTATTGCTTATTATTTTCCTGGTACAGAAGATCCACGAGCTGACCACATCTTGACTCTCCCTTTACAAATGGTACATTACACAGATACTACAAGTCCTCACACCAGGATTACCACGGCTAGCCAAGTCCCCATTGGCACACCTCTTTCGCCCAGCGTGGAAACTTCTGGTGGTCCCACTCCTTCTGGGCACCATCTTCCTAGTTTCATTCCAACACTTCCTCCGCCCCCTTTCATAGGACCTCTTCCATCCTCTATCAGAGGCACTGATCATAGTGACACCATTTCGTCGTTCACACCAAATTACCAGATTCGTGTTGGTGGACAATTTCACCAAGGAGGCCCAACTCAACCCCCCCTTGCAGGAAAAATCCCAATTGGGACACAACCCCCGATTGGAGGGAAACCCCCACCGACCCCACCCTATGGAAAAAACATACCTCCATCCTTGGCTTAGTATTGGAATCATCTTATACAACATAATCCTCCACCGACTGGGGGCCAACAGCCTCAAACGAGCTCTGTCATACCCCCTAGTACAAGCCAACCCTATCCAGGTACGTCTAATCCTATTTGGGGCTCGAACGCTCAACCCCACGCCCCAGTTCAAGGGTACAACCCTATGAGTTACTTGCCTCCATACCAATAACCGAATCTACCCAAATCCTCGCATTATGTGCAGACTTCTTATGGTCCCACTGGTTTGCTGACGAAACTCCCTCCCCAAAGTCACCAGTACCCACATGTGAATAGACAGTTACCTTTCTTAGCCACCTTGGATCTCTCGAATCTGTCGAGGATTTTAAATGATCTGATACGTCACTCTCCTCAATGGCCCACCATACTGGCCAAACTACCATCCCACGTCCCTAAATTCAATGGCAAACTGAGAGAGGACCCGAACAATCATGTAATGACTTTTCACCTTTGGTGCTCATCCAACTCCTTGATGGATGAATCTATTCATTTACGCCTTTTTCAACAAACCCTCACGAGTTCCACCACAAAGTGGTATATATAATGACCACGAGGTTTCTTCGTCAACTTCAACACCCTCGCTATGGCTTTCCTCACCCACTACCAGTTACCGATCCACTATGAAATGGGGATCGAGATTTTGAGTTCTTTCAAACAAACCAAAGCCACTCATATCTCTGATCACATTCATGAGTGGCGACAAAGATGACATCTCATCAAAATCGAACTTTTGGATCAGTTGCTAGAAGAGTGGTTCACAAAATCATTCGTGAACGACATCGGTCATGCCATCGACATGGGTGGAGTTATCACAGAAGAATAGGCCATTAGTCGTGCTCAATACCTTGACCTCGTTTACTCACAAACAAGTACTCTTTATGACTTACTCCCTGATGCGCCTCTTCCTTCTACTTCCGCCACTTCAACTACTCCAGTTGCTTCTCATGCAGCCAACGGTGTGATTGGCACTTTCCATGCCCAACCTCATTCTGTCCAAACCTATAGCAACAACCCCAAACCCATTTCTTCTAATGTTCAAAATGCTCCGTCTCCTACCCCTCCCACCGGCAAGACTTCTGAGGTAAATGTTGTTCAATCTATCCCTACTGGTAAAAACAAATCCAGAAAAGGAAAGGGTAAGAATAAGGAGGACAAAAATAATTTGCAAGCAGAGAGAACCAAAACACCATCTTTTGATGATAGGGATAAGCGCAAACCCCAGTACCCTTGTCTTATCTGTAGTGATGATCACTACACTAAGGATTGTCCACGATGAGTCGAGGTTACTAAGTTCCTTCAAGCGACCATGAAACCACCCACTCCGACCGTATTTTCACAACCCTTCCCTTCTCAACAACAGGCCCAATTGGTCATTCATGACCAACCTCCCCCCTCCAATACATCCTATGTCTTAATGTGTATAGGTGATTCAAAGCAGAATGACATCACACTTACCACTTGAACCAAAGATTATTCTTCCTCCAAAGAGAAGTTTGATGTGATACCTCCTTTGTTGGTCCAACCATCTCCCATGACTCCACCTACCAATGGTCCTCTTCATCTTGAACGACCAAGCCTCGACATAGTTCTTCTCCCTCCTCCAAAGGGCATCGTTCGGAAATCGGCTTTCAATCCTCATGCCCGTGATGCCCAGAACTATAGTATTGTTGAAGATCTGGCCCAAGCACCTTCTGCGATGTCAGCCCTTGAAGTCCTTCAAATTTGTCCTTGCGTTCTGTATCGTTTCCACTAATACTGTCAGCTGCCTGCAGGGAGGGAAATACAGTGCAAGGGGGGTCAACGACAAGCAGAGATAAAGTGCCATCTGCAACCTCTCTTTTTTTTATCTTGGCCATCTGATCTTCACCTATCTTTATAAGGGAATGGATCTTGTCCCTGCTGAATTGAATGTTTCACTTCTTAATAAGCGAATGGATCTCGTGCCCACTGAATCGAGTGTTTCGCTCACAACTGGTTAGTGATGTTAAAAATATAAGTGGAATGGTAGTTAGACTTGGAAATCAATAACCACACCGAATTGTAATATATGTTATAATATTTCAATTTCGATTTAGTGAAAGGGGAGTTCAGTTGGTTGTAATTATTTGACTAGTTCTATGTTGACAGACGTCAAATTTCAAAATTTTTAATCCGATGGGGATGAGTATGAGGAACTTTAATCCGAATATACCACGACACGGAAATTCCTAGTTATAGTGAAGGTGAATTTAAGTGTGCGCACTTCTGTGGTTTTTCGTAGGGAAAACTAGTCGTGTTTTACCGCTAACTGTTTCTGCCGAAGGCATCTTTAGGTGTGTGCACTACTCTGGTTTTTCGTAGGGAAAACCGGTCGTGTTTTACCGTTTAACCGCTTTCAAAAACTGTCTGGTATGGAGGCAACTTCCTTCGCCATCTACTCCCCTATTCCTAAACCCGCTTCCCTGTTCCTGAACGTATAACTTCTTCCACCGACCTGCGGTGCAGCCACGGCTCGCTTTTGTTTTTATGTACGAAATGGTTTTTTTCTTCGGAATCCGGTCATATAAATTTACACAAATCACTATTTTTTTTTGTTCAAAATTTATTTCTGAATACAGAAATGGATTCAGATACTCAAGACACTTGTATTTTATAAAAACAATCACTTAAATCTACCAATCCAACAATTTCTTATTGGCTTTCGGGTAAATATCCCCCCAAAAAATCTTCATCTAGTAAAATCTTTAGCCTACTGCATTGAGAATGAGAAGTCCTCTTGATTTTGCAACCCACACAAGAAAACTGTTGCCCTTTGAACAACATAAATAGTCCCTCTGTTTGAACACTGCATTATCAACACTCAACGGATTTTGCTCAAATTAGGGCACAAAACAATCCTATTGCTGATGATGGATTTCTTCCAGCCATGGATTCTACAGATCTTTTCCACAAGGTTAAGGTTCAGAATATACACTTTTTACACTAATTCATGAGAGAAAAATGTGCAAAAACTTATAATAAAATAGTTGCAAACAAATGAAATAAACAACAAAGATTAAAATCTTTATGGGAAAAAATCCCACACTCTAAAGCATACTCAATGTATTATTTAGCAATTAAATGGTTACAATACATAATCTTTTTCTTCTTAACAAGAGGGTTCAACAGTAATATAAGGATTGTGGAGAAATTTGGATACCATAACAATAACAATAAGTAAAAACTTACACTAAGTTTTCGTCTAACCTTAGCAGTGAATAAATAGGCATAACAAAACCATAAACCATTTATGGTTTTTCAATTCTACATGTTGGAAAACACCCACAAATATTTGGCTTGTTGCATCACATTCATTGCTTTCTTCTGCTCTGCATTTATTCTCTGCCACTAGTCGACTTTTAATCCCCATGCTATGCATTTATTCTCTACCATTAGTTAAATTTTATTCCATACTATTGCTCTGCATTTATTCCTTGCCACTTCTCTGCATTAGAATGCATTAAACTGTGAGCTAATTGCTAGGGGCTATAAGGCTCATAAACTCAACACCACTTGAATTTACCTGTGCTCATCAGTTTTGTCAATGCATCTGAAGCATTCTACAAAGTGTTAACTTTATTTAGTATCACCTTTACATCCTCTACCACATCCCTAAAATAATGGTACTGGATATCTATATACTTTGTCTTCGCATGAAAGGTTGGGTTGTTAGCGAGACAAAAGGTATTGTTGCTATCATATTGAACTATAATATCTCTTTGACTTAGCCCTACTTCTAAACACATTTTCATAAGCCAAATGACATCCTTACATGCATGAATAGCTGCCATATATTCTGCTTCTACAGAGGACACAACGACTACAACGTGTCACTTACTCATCCAACTTAATGCTCCACCAAGAAATTGAAACATGTATCCATTCGTAGAGATATTTCTATCTACATCCCCTACCTAATTAGAATCCACATAACCCTGTATATCCATTGAATGTGGGTCCCTTGAAACATCACTATGATAGAAAATGGAATATTTTGAAGAACATTGCAAATACCTGAAGACCTTATTCATTGTAGTTCATTGTTTATTTTTAAGATTAGCCATGAATCAACTCAAAACTCCCACGACTTGGGAAATATCTTGATCCATATTTAGGAGCGGAATGAACTGATTAACAGACTGAATAAAATAAAAACAGAGATAGAAGAATACCACAAATATCCAATGAACAATATCTTCTATTAAATAATGAAATAGGTTGAAACTGTAAAAATACAGAACTGAAACTTGCTGGAATGATGGTAGTTATCTCTGAGAAGAGATGTGGCTGCTACGTGCATTCGTTTGAGCAGAATGGATTACAATGAGGCTCCAGAGGCCCTTTTCATATTACTCATGAATGCCAAAACCCTAGACATCCAAAAACCTAACCCTAGAAGGTGAAACACTAAAAGTCATGTGGGCCATGTGGGTAAGTTGGTGTAATTTGGTACCTCAACTTCCTAGGGTCATAACTTTTGCATATGACCTTCGTTTTAGGTACGTGATAGCCTGTTTGAAAGGTCTTTCAGAGAATTACACATTCCGCCATTAGACTCTGACTTTGTCTATACTCTGACTGTGGCGAGTAAAAAAAAACAACGTTTAGGGGCCCAAAACAACCCTGGAAGTACAACAAGATGTGCTGACATGAAAACATACAAAATAAGCCAGTTGGATTAGGCGAGAGGCCAGAAATATCCACCTGGAGAATGTGTGAGGCTTCAGACAGCCCCAGAAGTGTAGAACTCACAATTATAAAAGAGTATAGAAAGACATGTTGAACAAAAAATGGACACGAGGAGCCAGTTGGAATAGGTGTGTGGCCACCAATATCCACCTGGATCATTCCTCCCCCCTTAGGAAGCAATGGTATCTATTGTGTTGAGTTCCCCCATTAGGTGAGGAAATTTCTACTGGATTTGTCTCCAGGTGAGTCACTTGCCTTGGTGTAGGAGTTGTCCTGCCTTGACAACCTGATAAAATTGGATCCACTGGTGGTGAGTGCCCTTGACCTGTATGTCCACTATCTAATCGGTGGATGCTTCTTCCATGTAGTTAGGGTTGAGCTCTATTGGTGTCAGCTATTCGGCAATCTCAGAGGTGTTCAATAATGGTGAAAAATATGGTCGAAGGAGGTCCACATTGAATACTGGATGTAGACCAAGGAAGGGTGGAGTGTTGAGCTCAAAAGAATTGCTACCCACAACATTGGTGATAGTGTAAGGCCCATAGCGAAGGGGGGAAGGCTTCCAATGGGGCCCGGTGAGATGCTCCTTCTGCAAATGTAACCAGACTTTCTCGCCAACCTGAAACTAGTGTGGTACCCTGTGTTGATCATGGCGCTGCTTGTACTTAACATTGGATTTCTACAAAATCTCCTATACCTGTTGGCATATGTGATGAATCCTCTCAATGAATGTGGTGGCTTTGTCGATCAGAGACTAATCAGGGGAAGAGTCTGTCTACGCAATGGCATGAGGAAGCGCAATATTAATGGGTCCCAAGGGTTGGAATCCTAGACCCACCTGAAACGGGCTATGGCCAGTGGAACTATGGAGAGCCCTGTTGTAACTGTGTTGGACATATGGGAGACTCTTGCCCCATGTACGGGGATCTTTAGAATTATACATGCACATGATGTGCACAATCATTCGATTGACGACCTCGATTTGGCCATCAATTTGGGGGTGGAAAGAATTGGATTTTGTGAGCTTGGTGTCCAACAAAGACCAAAGACTCGACCAAAAGGTGTTGAGTAACCTGTTGTCTCAGTCGGAGATGATGGTTTGTGGTATCCCAAAGTGAACCCAAACTCGTTTGAAGAAGATCTTGGCAATATCATCCGCTGTGAAATTCTTCTTACGGGCTGTGAGGATGGCCATCTTCGAAAACCGATCAATGACCAAACAAACGTAGTCATTTCTGTGCTTGGTGATGAAAAACCAAACATGTAATCCATGGAGATGGATTTCCATGGCTTCTCGGGAATAGGAAGAGGGGTGTATAAGTCTTGCTTCTTGATGGCTGGCTTGGAAATGGCCCAGGAAGTGCAATATTTGATATACTTGATGACGTCTTTTCAAAGTTTTGGCCAATAAAAATGTTTCTGAAGAATGGTCACAATTTTCTCTATGCCAAAATGTCATGCCACTTGACTGTACTGGGATTCCCAAATCAACTTTGCACACTCACTTGTAGGAACAAAAATATGCCCCAGGTGGCATAAGAGTCTGCCCTGAATGTGAAAATCAGTGACAATGGCACCTGTACCCAAGAGCTGATATGTGGTGATGAAGTCTGGATCTTGCTGGTAAAGTTGGGGCTACTTTGATGTTTCATGTCCATAGGAATGGAGCACAGTGGTAAGTGTAGCCATAGGAGGCCAACTGAGGTAGTCAGCGACACAATTGGAGATACTTGTCTTATACTTTATGTTGAGATGGAACTGTTGCAGGTAGGTGGACCACTTCTGATGGAGGTCATTCTGCAATTTCCCCTATGTCTGTATGAACTACAGAGGCTTATGATCAGTGTGTATGATCATCTCTTTCCCCAGAATGTAATGTTTCCATTGACGACAGGCTTGTACAATGGAATACATTTCCTTGTCATAGGTGGGGTATTTCCGAACAGTATCGGAGAGTGTCTCACTATGGTATGCCACTGGATGCCTGTGCTGAGTGAGAACTGCGCCCACAACATAGTTAGATGCATCAGTCTCAATCTCGAATGGTTGTTGCAGATCAGGCAAGGAGAGTACTGGAGATGAGAAAAAACGATGTTTCAAATCTTTGAATGCTCCTTGATTCTCCTTCCCCCACACAAACTTGGACCTACGACCTCCCTTGGTCACCTGGCTGATGGTCCATGCAATATGGGATAATCCCAACATGAACCGTCGGTAAAAATTGGGTAGTTCCAAGAAGCTCCGAAGCTCGTTCAGTGTGGTCGAGGATGGTCAGTCATGGATGACTTGGATGTTACTTGGGTCAACATGTACCCCATGCTCATCAACAATGTATCCCAGGCCTTGGACCCTGTTCATTCCAAAAGATCATTTTTCCAAGTTGGCATAAAGCTTGCGTTGCCACAGAGTGCTCAAAACCTCTTGAATATGTCGCATGTGTTCCTCCCACATTCTGATGAAGATGAGGATGTCATCCAAATATACTACCACAAAAGAGTTGGTGAAGGGTCTCAATACATCATCCATCAACCTCATGAAAGTGGTTGGTGCATTTGTGAGGCCAAAGGGCATGACTAGCCATTCGTAGAGACCTTCTTTAGACTTGAATGTTGTATTCCAAACATCAGTTGGTTCGATGGGAACCTAGTGGTAGCCAGACTTCAGGTCAATCTTGCTAAAGAAATTTTCCCCCTTGAGTTGGTCAAGAAGGTCATCAATCTTGGGAATGGGGTAGCAGTTTCAAAGTGTTATTTTGTTTAAGGCTCTGTAATCAATGCAGATTCGCCAAGTCCCATCCTTCTTCTGCACTAGTAATCAGGCTTCTGCAAGGGGAGGAGCTGGATCAAATGTGCCCCTTTTGAAGAAACTCTTGGATATGATGCCTGATTTCGTCGTTCTCCATCAACGAGCACCGATAACTGGTCCATTAGGTAGAAATGTTTGAATTGGCAGTGTGTCGGTACCCCTATAGGTGAGACGAAGTTGTCTCTGTATTCTTCCACAATCCCATCCACTTGCTTCTGTTGCAAAGAGAGGCATTGTGTAGAGGCCACAGATGTTGCGATGACCTTCTTCTTACTGTTAACATGGATCACAAAGAAGAAGAACTTCCCAGTCTGTGAAATGACCTTACTACATTGCTTAACAGATATTAAAGAAATAGCAGTAGGCGGTGCCACCTATGGGATCCTGTACAATTGTGTACCCAAAGTAATAATAACACTGTGGGGTCTAGACTCATACATAACATGATGCTTCCAAAAATATGGTTTTCGTAAAAGAACATCACAAACTTCAAGGGGAGAAATATCACACAGTACCTCATCTTTGAAAGGCTTGATTCCATGGGACATATGAAATTGTTGGCTGGCACATAGATCTCTTCCTTGACGAATCCAGTCGATGGTGTAGGGTTGTAGGTGTGGTGTCATTGGCAAGTTCAGACGCTTGACAACCTCTACTGAAATCAGGTTCTTCTGACTACCTCTCTTGAAAATGAAATGAATCAGAGTCCCCTTGACCCACATCTACGAGTGAAAGAGGCGTTCCCCTTCCTCTGGTTCTTCTGGTTCGCTTGGACGCACTTTGGTGGTAGTGAACATGGCACTGGGTTCATCATCGATAATCCACTTCCCTCCTTCAGTATTTGACTCGGAATCAGAATCAACCTCTGACTTGGAAGCCTTCAGCTCGACCATGAGGGACTTCTTGGAGTGGCATTTGTCGATGTTGTGCCAAGGAATTTTATGGTACTCACACCATTTTCCTATGTCCTTCTTTTCCTTCTTGTTGTCCTTCTTGTATTGCGGCTTGGATGGATTTTCCTAAGGGTGAACATCTCGACTTGGTCCCTTTCTATGTGGGTTGGGGCTTCCTTTTCCTTGCTTCAGCTGTGATGCATTTGAATATCCAAACTCTCACCGTTTCTGCTTAAATTTATGCTCGATCTTGACAGTGTATCTATAAGCTGTGCCCAATAAGGTGATGTCCAGGAACTCCATTTTTGTTTGAATGTATCTATGAAAACATCTGCGATATTGGAGCACCAGATGATTCTTAGAATATTTGATTCCCAATTTGGTGCGTAGGGTATGGAAAATATTGGTGAAGTCTGGTACTATCTAGTCCCTTTCTTGACGTAGGGTGGTCCATCTGGTGTACTGGTCCTTGTAGCTTCCAATAGGGTAGTATTGTTCTATAATGGAATTCTGGAAGGAATCCCATGTAGGGGCCACCACAAAAATTGTAGATTCCTCCACGGCCCTTTGCTCAGAGTAAGTATCCCACCAATCTTTAACATGGGGAACGACCTTAAAGAGTGCAAAAGTGATCTTTTCCCTATCGGAAAAATTGCGGACCGAAAAAGATCCTTCGAGAAGATTCAACCATTTATCTATAGCATCGGCATATATCAGTCCTTCAAATAATGGAATATCAAAATTTACCTGTACCTTGAAGGGGGTTGCATGGACGCCTGATGAAGATGCTTCTCCCATGGGAAACCATCAAAGGATATGCATGAATTTGTCCATCATTTCATTCCTTTTTCGTGCGAGGTCTTCCTCGAGAAACATTTTAATAAGATCTTCTTCTCCATCATATTTATTTTTGTCTCCCATGGGTTGTTGTTGGGCTTGGTGTGAGCGATCTGGTAATGGATTGATTGGTTCAAGTCCCAACTTCTTGTACCTAGACCTTGTTGGGGACATGCATGAAAAAAAATAAATGAAGAGAAGACCGCTCTGATACCACTCATCCAGATTTAGGAGCGGAACAAACTGATTAACAGAATGAATACAATAAACACAAAGATAGGAAGAATACCGCAAATATCCAGTGAATAATATCTTCTATTAAATAATGAAATAGGTTGAAACTGTAAAAATACAAAACTAAAACTTGCTGGAATGATGGTAGTTATCTCTGAGAAGAGATGTGGCTGCTACGTGCATTTGCTTGAGCAGAATGGATTACAATGAGGCTCCAGAGGCCCTTTTCATATTACTCATGAATGCCAAAACCCTAGACATCCAAAAACCTAACCCTAGAAGGTGAAACACCAAAAGTCATGTGGGCCATGTGGGTAAGTTGGTGTAATTTGGTACCTCAACTTCCTAGGGTCATAACTTTTTCATACGACCTTCGTTTTAGGCGCGTGATAGCCTGTTTGAAAGGTATTTCAGAGAAATACACATTCTGTCGTCAGACTTTGACTCTGTCTATATTCTGACTATGGCGAGTAAAGAAAAACAATGTTTAGGGGCCCAAAACATTCTTGGAAGTACAACAAGATGTGATGACATGAAAACATACAAAATAAGCCAGTTGGATTAGGCGAGAGGCCATCCATATCCACCTGGAGAATGTGTGAGGCTTCAAACAGCCCCAGAAGTGTAGAACTCACAATTATAAAAGAGTATAGAAAGACATGTTGAATAAAAAATAGACACGAGGAGCCAGTTGGAATAGGTGTGTGGCCACCAATATCCACCTGGATCATCACTGGTCTAGCACATAACATAGCGGACACCAAACTACCAACTAGAATAAGGAACAAAAGACATATCCTCCATTTCCTTGGGCCTTGTAAAACATTGCTCAACCGAAAGCTTAGTTCTCATATAAATTAGAAAATTCAATGGTGTACATTTTTCCACGTGAAAACATTGTAGCATAGAGTTTACATTCTTACTCTGGCTTGACCAAAGAATTTTATTTTATTTATCTTTTATGATCTCCATTCCTAAGATTAATTTTGCAACCCCTAAGTCCTTCATATCAAATTGTGTTGAAAGTTTAGACTTCAAATCACAAATCACATTCTTACTATTACAAAAGAATAACATATCGCTTGCATATAGAGTGATAAGAAGTAAATGACTACAATCTTGTTTGTAATACACACAGTGATCTAATTTGGATCTCAAAAATCTCAATCTCAACACAAAAGAATTGAAATTCTTGTACCACATTCTCGGAGACTGTTGTAATCAAATGGATTACACAAAGGAGTTATCAGTGATACATATACACAACATAATATACACAAAATAGTATACAATAATATACAAGAATGCATACATAGAAGGATATAAAGGATAAAAGTAGTAGTGGAACCAAAAATATGTAATATTTTATCATATGAGATCAAACACTAGTATTCTCTCTTGTTACATCCATGATCATCAAAATTTATACATTGATTTAGTTGGTAGGTAGTTACAACAACTGCTAACTACCATAGTCAGTTGACTCGACCTATGGTCGATTGACTCAACTTACATAGTCGACTTCCTTTCATAGTCAACCAAAACTTTACCTCGTTCAACTACTAGGCCTTATCAACTTAGTCGACTAGGCCCTCCAACATCTCCCTCACCTTCAAATCCTTCTTTGTTCTAAAGAAGAGGGAGAATGGAAATTTACAATAAAATAATGAAGTACTAAAATTTTACAAAAATGGTGTGTTCATGATGGTGCTACTTAAGTGCTTGATGGTGGTGTTGGTTTGACTGAATATGATGGAACTGCTTCTGTTGGATGTGTTTTTGGGGTTGTTCCTTCTTTTTCTTACATAACCATTTCTAGTGGGGGATTTGGTTGATTGAAAGATGCTTCATGAAGACATGCTTTAGCTTCATGTTCAACTCTAAGATTTTATGACTAGTCTAGATCCTCGACTAGTGTCGACTGTGATGTCTCGTTCCCAAGAGTAGGCCAGTAGGGAGTGACTTAGTAGTCTATGTGTTCACGTAGACTATAGTCAGGAACAAACAGGGAACAAAAGGGAGAAATAAGGGTGATTTGGCGGCTAAACGATGAATTAAGCCAAAAAGCATAGGAAAAGTCACTTAAGCCTAAGTCAACGAAGAATTAGAACGAAAAGGTGCTAAAGGGGGACTTAATTAATTAATTAATTAATCACCTTAGGAGGAAAAACGCCTAGATTAAGTGAGGTCAATGGTGAATTAGATCGGGAAGAGTATAAAGGGAGGAATTCAACCTAATTCCTCATTATGCATTGCTATGATTTGATGTTGAGAGTTCCCAGAGGAGGAAGAGATTCTACTTCTACTTTTTTTTGGATTTCTGGAGGAAACCACCACCATTGATAGGTTTCGGTGTTGAGAGACACACCCTAGCCCATAGAAGATACCATCCAGGTATTTCACCATGCTATTCAGGAGTATCTAGTTATTAGTTTTGCACAGCTCAACCAGCGGGGGCGCAAGTCAGATAGATGGTTTGTGTAGCTGCATGAGATCAGAGCTCGGATTGCAGTTTCCTTCCGACCCAGTTGAAATCCAGCCAGGGCACATAGATTGAGTCACTTCCCATCAGATTTATACGGTGGAATCCTTCAAAGCGCATCATTCAGACATTTAGGGCACAACTCTTTTGGAAGGACAGTTGGGGTTATAGATGGAGCATCAGAGCAGATCTGGGGAAACCCTTCCGACCCAGTTCCACATTTGGTGAGGTGATTGTTTTGATTTGTATAAAATCCGATTTCGTTGGTGGAATCATTTGGGGTGCATGCAGAGAGACAGTAGGTGCATAGACCCCCAAGGGACGAGATCTAGAGCATCAGAGGCCAGATCTGTCATCCGAGAGTCACCAGTATAATTCTAGAGGCCAAGGCACTTCTATTGGGACAGTTTCCAGCTCACTCCAACAGGTATAACCTTCTGGACGAGTTTTCCAGTTTGTAGCGGTTACCGTGCTTCTCTGGAATCGCCGATTTTGCTGATCTATCCATGCTTGCATCAGATCTACCTTCATCTTATGATCACAGGTATTTTATGTTATTTGCTTGTATTCCAGTGATGATCCATGAGATCTAACTAAAGAATATCTTCTATATTTCTAGTATTTCATTGTATTTCCATGCTTGAATCTCATAATACATATTATTGGGTGGTTGATGTTCCTTATTTCCAGATGCATCATATATATACTGTTTAAACCATAACATATAACATGCACATGAAAAAACCACAAAACATGTCAAGAACATAACTAAAACGCATCCAGAAACCCCCAAAGTATCAGATTTGAAGATAAAACGTATTCATAAACCCCCAGTGTATCAAATCTGTGAGATAGAACATTAGATCCGTAGTAGATATCCTGATCAGCGGGATCATGGATATTTCAGTGGTATCAGAGCTTTAGTCCTGCAACCTATGACTAAAGACGATGAGTACAACAGAAGACACAGATGGTCGTGAGCACGTAGGTGACGAATATGTCACTTACAATAGGCGCAAGGAAAGAAGGCTTAGGCCTAACTTTCCTCCTTTCCCTCCCAATTCAGAGGAAGAGGAAGAGGCACACAGAGAAGTAGAGAGAAGGGCAGAGCGTGAGGCTGAGCGAGAAGTAGAAAGGATTCTAGGAGACATATATGACCAACTAGAGGGCAGTGGTAAGGCCCCATGGAACCATAGGTCACCTTCATGCAGGTTATCAGTGATATGTTGGTCATTCAGCGGACCATGTCTCAATCCTTGGCTCAGGTGGCTGATAGATTGGTTATGGTGGGCATCTTGGGAACACAAGCCCCACATGAAACACAGGGGAACTCAGGGGCAGGCAGTAGACCCCAATCACCCACTCGCACATACACCTCTGCGAGTAGGATTCCCTGACCTTTTTTTCCTAGTTTCCATAGGGCACCCTTGGTAGCAGCACAGATGTTGATAGCACAGAGACCACCCACTCACGCAGAGAAAATTGCAGAGTATCGAAGGGAGTATGAATCATTGGGTTATGAATTCCATCAGGATATGACCTTAGTCAAGTGTTGTGGACTCAGACTCATGAACCTCCCTAGAGAGCCACATAGAGGAGGGTCGCAGCAGCAGCAGGGGCATAACATTGACTTCATCTGAAAAGTTGGTAAACTCGCCATACATTCTTTCGACGGATCGTCCAAATGCATTACAGAGCTTGGGTACAGAAGCTAGACACCTACTATAATCTCAACCATATGACCGAGTCATAAGCCATCAGTTTCTTACCTTACACTTGGAGGGTGAGGCACACGAGTGGTGGAATCATGGATTGGTGACATTGGGCCACAATTGCATCACCTCCTATAGAGAGTTCACAGAGAGACTCATGGATAGATTTGACAAGAGGGATCCAGAGATCCATTTCAGAGATCTAGCCAAGTTGAGACAAACTGACACAACAGAGACATCAGGGATGATTTTAATATGGAAATTTATTTTAAAATGTAGAAACCTTGGCGAATCTTACTAATCCTTCATATGCCAACTATAAATGATTGGCGATATTTTTGTAAAAATATTCAAATTTCTAAGGATTTTATATAGTTTTTATAAAATTTTGGCGATTTTTAAGGTAAAGTAATTTTATCCTATAGAATTTGGGCGAATCATTTTTAAAATAGTGAATCTCATTTTTGGAAAAATCATGGAAAATTAGCCCATGAGCGAAATTTAGCCCCTAAAATCATCCTTGAGATACATTCATCTCAGAGTTTCAAAGGGTAGCAGTGGCAGTGATAGATATATCCGAGCCCCGACTGATCATGTTATTCACAGAAGGGCTCATAGAACCCTTGAGAGGATGGGTGAAGGGATACTAGCCTCACACCTTGCAGGATGCCATCTGACGCACTAGATATTTGGCGGACTCCGTGCCAAAAACTAAACCCTTTACCAAACCCTTTGTACCACAGAGAGACAAGGATCAGAAGAATCCTCAAAGGGAATGGAAGGGTAATCCCTAGTTGGATGATCATATGAAACGAGAGTTGATGAGTAAGAATATTTTCTTCTCTTGCAGAGACGTTTGGGTCCCAGGGCATAGATGCCTGGGAAAGGGACAACTCCGCTACATGGAAGTGGAATCAGGCAGTGAGGAGGAGAATGAGGATATCATGGCACAGGAAGATAGTGATTCAGAGGATAATACCACTCATGAGCCAGAGCAACAACCGAAGAAACCTCAGATACTGGTAGGGGCACATGCCAAGGAGGAGACAAAACCTCATAGAGAGGTGAAGGGGGGAACCATAGCCACCTTTTCAGGAGTGCCCAGGTACAATACTCTCAGGCTCAAGGGCCTTGTACAAGGGCAACACATGACAACCTTAGTTGATGGTGGGGCCACCCACAACTTCATAGATGCATCCTTAGTAGCCATGAAGGGGTTATGCACTGAGGATTTTGAGGGATTCCACGTAGCAGTGGCAGATGGATACAATATGACATGTTTGGACATGATCCCAGACCTAGAGGTGAAAATAGGCAACTACACCTTGACAAACACCTTCTATGTAGTTGACCTATCAGATACGGATGCCGTGTTGGGGGTATAGTGGTTATATTCATTGGGGGAGATCGGGTTCAACTATTAGACGTTGACCATGAGCTTCAGAGACACTAGTGGATAGAGAGTTGTGATGAGAGGCATGTCTACAGGGGCACCTCGAGCCATATCGACAAAGAGGATGGAATGAATCTTTCATCACAGTGATGTGGCTTACGCAGCAGAGTGTTTG
Source organism: Picea sitchensis (assembly GCA_010110895.2). Taxonomy (NCBI): domain Eukaryota; kingdom Viridiplantae; phylum Streptophyta; class Pinopsida; order Pinales; family Pinaceae; genus Picea; species Picea sitchensis. The sequence continues at coordinate 45,358 of SNQJ01S0058613.1, forward strand.
ATCACCACGCAAAAGGATTCAGAGGGTAGGGAGAATTACCATCCATAGATTAGAGAGATTATGGTTTAGTATGAGCCAGTATTTGGGTCGATACCACTAGGGAGACCACCCGACATGGGATTTGAGAACACGATTGAGTTAGAGGCAGGGGCTACACCAGTGATCACAGCGCCTTATAGGCACCCTAAGAAATTCAAGGATGAGATTGAGAAAGCAATCAAAGAATTTCTTGTAATGGGGCACATCAGGCCCAACATGAGTCCTTTTGCATCTTCATTCATTCTGGTACTGAAGAAGGATGACACGTTATGGATGTGCATCGATTATAGAGCACTCAACAAGAAAACGATCAAGAATCGATACCTCATCCCACGCATAGATGAGATGATGGACGAGTTACATGGGACAATTTTCTTCACTAAGATTGATCTATGGTCATGATAGCATCAGATCAACATCGGGGAGCAAGACATTGAGAAGACAACATTCCGATGCCATTTCAGACACTTTGATTTCTTGGTCATGCCATTTGGATTGACCAATGCACCAACCACTTTCCAGTTTTGCATGAACCATGTATTTAGAGGACAGTTGAGGAAGTACATTATGGTATTCTTCGATGATATACTGATCTACAACAAGACATGGGATGAGCATCTGGCACATTTGGGGGAGGTCTTGGATATTATGCAGGCAAAGTCATTATATGTCAAAGAGTCCAAATGTGAATTTGGCATTAGAGAACTATTGTACTTAGTTCATATCATCAGTGAGTAGGGAGTACAGGTTCATCAGGAAAAGATCAGGGCCATTTTGTATTGGCCAATGCCCAAGAACCTCACGGACCTAAGAGGATTCTTTGGGTTATGTAGTGACTACAGGTGGTTCGTTAAGGGATTTTCACAGTTGGGAGAACTACTCATAGAATTGACCAAGAAGGGTGATTTTTATTGGACAGAGGAGTCACAACAAACATTTGACAAAATGAAGGAGGTTATGAGCACATGCCATGTTCTAGCCCTTCCAGATTTCTCGCAGCCGTTTGTCTTAGAGTGCAACGCATCATGGGTGGGGATTGGAGCAGTTTTTATGCAAGGGGGCCACCCCATTGTGTTTGAGAACAAGAAGGTCAACGAGTCAGAGAGACTCTATCCTATTTATGATAAGGAAATGCTAGCGATCATGCATGCCTTAACCAAATTCAGGTAGTATCTGTTAGGCAACAGATTTGTAGTGAAGATTGATCATAACAGTATCAAGTATTTCCTAGATCAGAAAGACCTCAATGAGAGACATCAAAAGTGGGTCTCAAAGATCCAATCCTTTGAATTTTGCATTGAGTATGTCAAGGGGAAAAGAGATATCGTAGCAGATGCCTTATCCAGGAAGCTAGTAGGATGTTCAATGATGGACATTTGTATAGATGGGAAAGCTCATTTGTTGGTGGAGTACTCCAAATTTTTTTTTTCTCTTGAGGTGATGGATGAATAGGTGATTGATGATAGATACCGGGTTCTTGATGACGTCATTTTCTACAAGGACCAGATCTACTTGGTTCTAGAATCTACCCTGAAGGGGAAAATTTTGAAGGTGTGTCATGATTCGCCTACAACATGACATCATGGGTACTTCAAAACATATAGGTAGATTAGGGAGAGATTCTCATGGAAGGGTCTCAAGGATGATGTGCTGAAACACATCTGGGAGTGTACAACTTGTCAGCAGAACAATTCCAAGCAGACACACCTCCCAGGGTTGCTACAACCTCTACCCATTCCAGAGAAGAAATGGGAGAGAATTTCTACTGATTTCATTACAGGCCTTCCTCGAGTGTAGGGAAGGGACTGTATATTTTTGGTGGTCGATAGGCTGACCAAATTTTCACATTTCTTTTCCATAACCACGAACTACAAGGCCATACAGGTAGCTGAGTATTTTTTTAGGGAGGTATTCTGGTTGCATGGTTTACCCAGGCAGATAGTTAGTGATAGAGATGGGCGCTTCATCAACGCGTTTTGGCAAGAGATTTTTAGGTTGACAGGCACAGATCTAGCTATGAGTACCAACTACCACCCACAGATAGATGGACAAAAAAAGATCATCAACAAATGGGTGGAGGGGTATCTGAGGAACTATGTGGGGGGGAAGCAACGCACATGGGTGAGATGGTTACACATGGGTGAGTATTGATACAACACAACTTACCATATGTCTATCAGGATGTCACCGTTCAGGGAATTGTATGGATACAATGCACCCTCCTTTGTGGAGACTGTGATTGGGGACAACAAGGTCCCGGGGGCCAAAGACTGGGTGGAGGAGAATCAGAGGATTCTACAGGAAGTGAGGGAGAACTTGCAGATGGCTCAGAACCAACATAATATCTATGCAGACTGACACAGAGTCGATAGCAGTTTCGAGGTAGGGGATTTGGTTTTTCTACAATGACAGCCATATAGACAATCTTCCTTGAAGAGGAACAGAGCAAAGAAGCTGAAGACAAAGTTTTATGGGCCATACAGAGTCATCAGGAGAATAGACGAGGTGGAATACGAGCTAGAGATAGCAAAGGGTAGAAATATTCATAACGTGTTTCACGTCTCTTGCCTTAAAAAGGTCGTGGGACAACATATTAGTATTTCAGAGGAGTTGCCACCCTTGGATGAGGAGGGCCAGTTGGAGCTAGTGCCAGAAGAGGTACTAGAGTAGAGAGAGCATAGGTTGAGGAGCAGGGTCATTAGGGAGTGCTTGGTTAGATGGAGGGGTCTTCCAGTGGAGGATGCCACATGGGAGGGAGAGCATATTTTGCAGCACCCAAGATTGATGTTGCTTGAGGAAAAACAATCTCGGGAAGGGAGGACTGTGATGTCCCATTCCCAAGAGTAGGCCAACAGGGAGTGACTTAGTAGTCTATGTGTTCCCGTAGATTATAGTTAGGCACAAACAAGGAGAAAAAGGGAGAAATAATGTTGATTTGGTGGCTAAACGATGAATTAAGCCAAAAAGAATAGGAAAAGTTACTTAAGCCTAAGTCAACGAAGAATTAGAAAAAAAAGGTGCTAAAGGGGGACTTAATTAATCAATTATTCACCTTAGGAGGAAAAGAGCCTAACTTAAGTGATGTCAATGGTGAATTAGATCGGGAGGATTATAAAGGGAGGAGTCTGACTTAATTCCTCATTATGCATTGTTATGATTTGATGTTGAGAGTTCCCATAGGAGGAAGAGATTCAACTTCTACTGTTTTGTGGATTTCTGGAGGAAACCACCACCATTGATAGGTTTCGGTGTTGAGAGACACACCCTATCCCATCGGAGATACCATCCAGGTATTTCATAGTGTTGTTCATGAGCATCCAGTTATCAGTGTTGCACAACTCAGCCAGTTATCAGTGTTGCACAACTCAGCCAGTGGGGGTGCAAGTTAGATAGAGGGTTTGTGTAGCTGTACGAGATCAGAGCTTAGATTACAGTTTCCTTTCGACCCAATTGAGATCCTTCCAGGGAGCATAGATTGAGCCACTTCCCATCAGATTCGGACGGTGGAATCCTTCAGAGCGCATCATTCAACCATTTAGGTCACAACTCTTTTGGAAGAACAGTTGGGGTTATAGACGGAGCATCAAAGAAGATCCGGGGAAACCCTTCTGAAACAGTTCCTCATTTGGTGAGGCGATTGTTTTGAGTCCCATAGAAGCCAATTTCGTTGGTGGAATCATTTGGGGTGCATGCAGAGAGCCACGAGGTGCGCAGACCACTAGGGGATGCGATCCGAAGCATAAGAGGCTAGATTTGTCATCTGGTAGTCACCGATATCATTCTAGAGGCTATGGTGCTTTTATTGGGACAATTTCTAGCTCATTCTCACGGGTATAACCTTCCAGACAAGTTTTCTAGTTTGTAGTGGTTACCGTTCTTCTCCAGAACCACCGATTTTGCCGATCTATCCATGCATGCATCAGATCTACCTTCATCTTCTGATCATGGATATTTTATGCTATTTTCTTATATTCCAATGACGATCCATGAGATCTAACTGAATACTATCTTCTATAATTCTAGCATTTCATTGTATTTCCATGCTTGAATCTCATAATACATATTATTGGGCGGTTGATGTTC
>SNQJ01S0058613.1:49617-60984 GCA_010110895.2 Picea sitchensis
ATGCACATGCAACAACCACAAAACATCTCAATCACATAACTAAAACGCATCCATAAACCCCCAGAGTATCATATTTGAAGATAAAACGCATTCATAAACTCCCAGTTTATCAAATCTATGAGACAAAACACTAGATTCGTAGTAGATATCTTGATCAGTGGGATCATGGATATTTAATCGATGGTGTCAGTGCTATGACACCATCAGTGGAAGGTTGTGTGACATATGTACTTGGGTTGAAAAAATAAAATCTTTGTCGAGGTGGAGAGGTAGTAGGTATTTATTTCTTTGGCATAGGTGGGGATGTGGGCATCTTAGTGCAAAGTTGATAAATGTTTGGTGCAACTCATTGTAGTTGACTTTATTAATATTTCCATTATTCTACTACTCGTTCTTCTTTTAAACTTAGTATTTTATTTTGCACCAAATAATCATTTTTTTTTGGAATAGAGACATTCATCTAGTATATACTTCTCCTTCATGCTTTTGACTAGTTTGAAGATTTATACAATGTGTTTCGATGCAATGTCGATTTCCACTTAAGTGTTCCTGTTGTCTTGAAAACATTGATGTTCTCAGGCTAACAATTTTGAGTCCACTTGCTTTTCATGTTGGATTTTCCTAGGTAGACCATCACAGGCACATGGGTAAGATGTCATGTTTCTTCTATTGGTAAGATCATCAATAAGGGTTTGTAGAGATTTCAATTGACAACATGTAGTTGCTAGCCTCATAATCGTAAAGTTCAAGAAGTCTAAGTATTTTCCTAGATTAAATGTTTTAGAAATTAAAGTATTCTAGAAACTTTGGTCAAGAGGACATGTAGCCTAATATGTAAAGGAAACCTATCATACTCATGTTATTATATGATTGGTTGTTCTCCTAGTATTTAGCTTAGATTTGGGATATATAAAATAACTTTTTTTTCATGTGAGGTAGTAGGCTTTTAGCCCTCACTTCTCTTTGTAACTATTTTTTCCTTATTAATAAAATTGTGTCTGAGGACACTTCTTCAACATGGTATCATCGCTATGTTGAATGTTGTTGGAAGGATTCGTGATGGATTGGGGAAGCAAGAATGTAATACACCCAACCCCCTGAACATCATTAAGGAGGTGGGAAGTAAATATTTCTCATATCTTTCCTCTAAAATTCCTTTCTCAAGGGTAACTCCAAACCCAGTTTTGAGCTTAAAAGTCAATTCTACTCTTGCACCGACTGCTATAGGGAATTCAATTATTCACTACCATTTTTTACGTGTACCCAATGACGGGCCTCCACCTACCACAAAAACATTGGTTGCGGGATGAGTGGGTCCAACCCCCTTTTCCTCTTCACCTTTCGGGGTACAACCTCCACGTCCACTAGATTGGATGACTACGAATACCACCTATCAACAATCTAGATTTCCCAATTGGATCCCCTGTTACATCATAAGGCTTTAGGATGGTAGGTTTTGGGTCAACATGTTTACTAATTCTTCTTCTTAAGTTTTGGAAGTAGAAATATGGAACATAGCATAATAATACATATTTTTTAAACAAGGTTGAAAAATCACTTACTCAAGGTTGAAAAATCACTTACTACCGCACACAATTTTCAAAGTGTATCATTCGTCCAAGTTGCATTTCCATCAGTTGGATCCACCAGCTATAGAGGCAAAATCATGAGTATAAAATATATCGAATAAGGCCATTGATAATCCCCCTATCCATCTCCCTACCAATTTCTTAGTGCACCTCTATAAATGCCTCGTAAGTTCTTGATCTGAATTGGATCCAACAAGAACTGATGGCTATTGGAGCATGCTCTAAGATGATTAGCACAGGAATTGTTTAAGGCTATGGATGATGAAGGAGATCAAATTTTTGGAGTGAAGGGCCCCATGGCATCATGAATGATGCCCATTTTTGTATGTAGTATATGTAAAGTCAGGAAGTATATTTTTGTACGTAAAGAAATAATGAGACTTTCATGAGACCCTTTTCACGTGGGAGAAAAGACAAACAAAAAATGAAAAGAAGGAGAAATGGACTAGAGAGAATTTGAAGCGTTGTGGATGTCTAACCTTTCATCTATTCTCTTGGTCAACTCGATCCTCTATATTATGTTTCCCCACAATGCGAAAATGGTTCTTTGGTTGTGAATGTTTAAAGAGGCTTCCCAAATGTCACCAAGGATCATAGAGATGAACCAAAGAGCATGTAACTTGTCCACTATTGAATAATAAAGAGCTTGGTTGAAGCCAAAAGAATGTTGGTTTTCTCGTTTGGGTTATTAGGGAAAATTGTGATTTTATGTGTGATGATTGTTTGTGGTTGTATTGTTCATGAATGGTTAACGTGTGAATTGTAACTTAATGGTTGTCTACGTATTGTTGAGTGAAGAGAAATTTGTGCCAGTTATTGTTTGAGCTTGTCTTATTAATATGGTCCCCATGGGTCTGTAAGCTAGACCAACAACTCTTTAATCACACATGTTGTCGATTGTCAATTTATCCCTTATTACTTTCTTTTCAGTTGTTGGTCACCAAATCCGACTTGTAAAGGGTTTCCTGTCACGACTCGTTGTCGAATCCACCTCTTATTAATTTGTTTTAATCACAGGTCGACCCATTCCAATTGGGTTTTGCCTTTGGTCGATTCTCTTTTCTCATTCGATTGACAATCACTTCTATTCGACCAAAATTCACCAACATTTCAACTAGGTTTTCTTTTGGTTGCTTTGGCTCCCTTGGTCAACCTGAATTTGGTCGACTTGCCTTGCATTCGACTCAACTTTCCTTCTAACTCGAATTCTGGGTAGTCAACTTTATTTTTATTTGGGTTGACTTGACTTTTGGATTGGTTGGTCAAGTGTTTTTCCATCATCTAAAGAGATAAGGTTATATTTGTTTGCACAAATATTTTTGTGTTGGAAAAATGGTGAGACTATAAGTCTCCTATTTATAGATCAGATGGTATCAGAGAAGAAGTTTGAATGAATTCAATGATACTTGTATGGTAAGTACACATAGTTATTAGAAAAGAACTGGACAAGAGTTGTTACCAGGGATAGAGTGAAGTAGAGCATCAATAATTTTAGGGAAACATTATGAAGGAGATGAGGAAAAAGATCCTAGGGCTTGTTTGGATCGATTTGAGAATAGTTTGGCCACATTGACATCCACGGTATCAGAGATATTGGCAGTGAAGAGAAAGGAAACACCATCAACAAAGTCTTTTCATGAAGGCCATAAGAAGGAAGACAATAAGTTAGAGACATGGCGTAAGATTGAGCCAGAGATGGGAGAGTGCATCTACAAAAATACATAAGTACCTTTTCGTGTGGAGGCCAAGGTGGAAATCAAGTCATATACCATGGAAGTGGATGTTATTAGGCTGAACCAATGGCTATAGCATATGGAAGTATAGTTCAACATGCATGAAGTAACTGGAATTTTTTTTTATTGTTTTTTCTTAGTTCAAGCTTGAAGGACATGCTTTGACATGGTGAGAGAGTGATGTAGTAAGAAGAACACTAGGAAATGAGCCATCAATGATTGATTGGGACATGTTCAAATCTCAATTTCATCCAATAGGATATGAGGAACACCAACAAATAGTATGGTGTTACATTAGGCAGAGACAAGGACAATCAGTGCAAGAGTTCACGACATAGTTCAAGAAGAGAGTAATTCAAATGGGAGTCTCTTTCAAAAGTCCAAACATGTTAGTCAAGTATTTGGGGGAATTTTTACCTCGTATTCGTAGACAATTGATGTTATTTAGACAAAATACAATTTATGAGGCCAATATTCAAGCATGGTACCTTGAGGGAGACAATCGAAAGCAACAAACAAGTCCTCACAAGAAAGTAGAACCACAAGAGAAGTAGAGAAATAAGAAAAACAAGAATAATTGGAATGATAAGAAGACTGTGGAAACAACAGAAGAAAAAGCACCTACCATCCAACAATGTAAAGGATGTGATAGAAAGAGATACACTGAGGAGAACTATTGGAAACTACACCCCAACTATTTTTTAGAAAATGAAGAAGAAAGAATTGATACCAGTGGATATTGAGGAACAGGTGGATAACACATCATACCTAGAAGGGAATATTAACTGCACTAATCTTCAGAAAGAAGTGGCATTTGATGGTTGCAATCAAAAGGAGGAGAAGGCAATGACTGAACTTTTCTGTATTAAAATTCACATGAAGAAGAACAAGGTGGATTATTTGTTTGATCCTGGTTCAAAATCCAACTTGATATCTGAACGATTGGTTGAGAAGCTTGGGATAGATATGATATCATCTGCATCCATACCCCCTTGGATGGGTAAGTACATACGTGGAATTGAAAGTGAGAAAGCAATGCAAATTTAAATTTGTCATCAATCAAAACTATGTTGATGAAGTAGTTGCAGATGTGGTTCCTCTGGATATATGTGGAGTCATCTTAGGAAGTCCATATTTGTATGTGAAGGATGCCATTTTCAGAAGGAGAGAGAACTCGTATATGCTAGTCTAGGATGGAAAATATTGTGCCATAAATTCACACAAGGACAAAGCTAAACTCTCTCTAATTAGTGCTCATCAGGAAAGAAGAATCATGGGTAGTACAAAGAAACTTGTCTTGTTATTCCTGAGAGAAGGAAAGAATAAAGGAGAAGGCATAAAATTGGAGATAAAGACATCCTTGGAAGGATGTAGTGGTGAGAAACGTTAACAACTACAACAACTGATTGAATCCTGGAAGGAAGTGTTTCAAGATCCTTAGGTACTACCACCTAAGAAAGAGGTTGAACATGATATTCAGTTGTTGGTGGAGTAACAACTTCCAAACATTGGGATGCATAAGCAATCCTTCATCGAAGTAGATGAAGCAAAGAAGAAATTGCAGTAGTTGTTGGAGAAGGGAGTCATCAGACCTAGTACATCACCATGTGGTTCACCCATCATCATGGTGCCAAAGAAAGATGGAAGTTGGAGAATGTGCATTGAATATTGTGCCATGAATAAGATCACCATCAAGAATAGATATCCTTTTCCAAGGATTGATGACTTATTGGATTCACTGCAACAAGACAAATTATTCACTACACTGGACTTGGAATCAAGCTACCACCAAGTGAGGATCAAGGCTGAAGACATCGTTCAAAACAATACACAATATGTACAAGTTCTTAGTAACGCCTTTTGGATTATGCAATGCACCTGCAAAATTTATGAGACTAATGAATCTTGTGCTACACCCCTTCATTGACTCCTTTGTAATAATATATCTAGATGACATACTAATATTTTGAAATACTTGGAAAGAGAACCTCTCACATGTGACACAGGTACTAGAGACCTTGAGGAAGACTCCATTGATTTCAAACTTGCAAAAATGTGAGTTTGGAAATACCTACTTGATACATCTTGGACACATGATTGGAGGAGAATTGAGGGCAGATATAGAGAAGATTGCAACCATCACCCAATGGCCTATTCCCACCAATGTGATAGAGGTCAATATTTTCATGGGAGCAACTCAATATTTGAGAAAATTCAACGTAAACTTCTTTACAGTAGCAATTCCATTGCATTTTGTAACCTCCAAAGGAAAGATCTTTCATTGGGGTAAGACACAAAAAAGAACATTTGAATAATTGAAGAATAAAAGCAGTGATGCTCTAGTCTTAGTCATGCCAAATTTGTAGAAACCTTTTGAGCTAGAGATTGATGCTAGTGGATATGCACTAGGAGTAGTACTCATGCAAGGAGGAAGTCATGTGTGCTACCATTCAGATTTGTTTCATGGAGCGGTGCTTGAATATCCAACGTATGATAAGGAGCTCTTTGTGATTGTACAAGTAGTGCAGAGGTGGAAGCATTACCTATTGGGAAAAGAGACTATCATACAAACGGATCATCAACCCCTTTAGTATCTACAGAGTTAGATCAAGATGTAGCAGGTGAGGCATTACAAGTGGTTAGGTTTCTTATAGAAATTTCATTTATTGATTAAGTACAAGAAATGAGTCATGAATAGACTAGCAAACAATCTCTCTCAACCACTAATGAAGAATATTGTAGCGATTGGAATGATAATGCAGCTTGAGCCTTTCACTCATGAAATTTTGAGTGAATATTATGAGGGAGATGAGGATTTTAGAGGAGTCTACAAGGAGCTAAAGGAGAGGTTGGTCATTTCCATGGAATGAAATGAATATCACCTCCAACATGGGCTACTATACAAACTGGAAAATCTATGCATACCTCAGGATAGAAGGGTTTAGTTTATGAGAGAAACACACACTTCTAGGGTTGTTGGACATTTTTACATGACAAAGACAGTGGAGAATTTCAAATGGTATGTGTATTGGCCAAATATGTAGGAGCAAGTGGAAATTGGTTTTAGAGGTTGTGTTCTTTGCAACACTAGCAATACAAGAAACCAAAAACTTGTCTTGTACATTCCATTGGCAATGCCAAGTTGACTTTGGGAGAGCATCTCCATGGATTTTTTTGGGGGGTTTTCTATGAATCATAGAGGACATGACTACTTGTTCGTCGTGGTAGACCGCTTCAGCAAAATGTGTGTGCCCATTCCCCATAAGAAGACAATCTCTGGACGAGACGAAACTGAACTATTCTTCAACCATGTTTGGGTACACTTTGTATTCTCAACCTTCATCATATCTGATTGGGACAATAGGTTCTTGGGAATATTTTGGACAACACTTTGGGAGAGAATGGATACCAAATTTGAAGTACTCCACTTCCTTCCATCCTTAGACTGATGGACAAACCAAGGTAGTAAATAGGACGTTGGTGCAATTATTAAGAGGTTACAAAAATAAACATCCAAAGACTTGGGAAGAGAAACTAGTATACATTCAAGACTCTTACAACATAGCACTTCATTATTCTGCCAATAAATCTCCTTTCAAGACTTGTTTTGGTTATTTACCACCTTCACCATTTGAAATCGTTTATGGACAACAGAAGGAAGAAGAAGGACTACAAGGAGAAGAACATAAGGCAATCACATTCATATAAAATATCATGCATACACATCTAAGGGTTCAGGAGCAACTCGAGAAGAGATAACAATTGTACAAATCTAGGCATGATCAACATAGGGAGGATCATAAATTTTTTGTTGGAGACAAGGTGTGTCTCTATCTCTGTAAGGAACGAATGCAAGGATAAAAAAAAAAGACTCAAACCCCTTAGATATGGGCCATTTGAGATCATTGAACAGGTGAATGAGAATGCCTTCAAGATGAAACTTCCACCTTATATGCGGGTCAACTCAGTGGTGAACATGGAATATTTGAATTTGTTTGAACCCTTCATTCTAGATTAGGAGGAAGAATATCGGGTTCTTCCCATTGTTGAATACCTTGCACCTCATGGACTTGAGGATTTGAAGGAAGACATAGTTCTACAACACAAGGAGTGGACGAATCACAAAGGAAAACAAGAAATGTGGCAGATTGGTCTCGAAGGACAAACTACAAGGAAAGTGAAGTGGTATGAGAGGAACCAGATTACAAGCAAGTTCCCTCATCTATCCTTGGCATGTTTTGGAGACCAAAATCCTCCCAATGGGGAGGTATGATCCGAATTGGATCCGACAAGAACTAATGGCTATCAACATAGGCTCTAATATGATCAACATGGGTATTGTTTAAGGCTATGGATGATGAAGGATATCAACTTGTTGGCGTGAAGGGCCCCATGTCGTCGCGATTGTTTCTCATTTTTGTATGTAGTATATGTAAAGTCAAGAAAATTATTTTTGTACATAAATAAATAATGATACTTCATGATACCTTTTCCACATGGGAGAAAAGACAAACAAATAAAGAAAAGAAGGAGAAACAAGTTGGAGAAAAGTTGAAGTATTGGGGACACTCGACCTTCCAACTATCCTCCCGATCGAATCGGTCCTCTATATTATGTTTTCCAACAATGAGAAAATGGTCCTTTGGCTATGAATGATGTAAAGGGGATGCCCAGATGTCACCAAGGATGATAGTGATGAACCATAGATCCTGTAACTTTCCCATTGTTGAATAATAAAGAGCTTGGCCAAATCCAAAAGAATGTTGGTTTTCCCGTTTGGGTTTCCAGGGTAAATTTTGAGTTTATGTGTGATGACTATTTGTGGTTGTATTGTTCATAAATGATTAGTCTGTGGATTGTAACTTAATGGTTATCTACATATTTTCAAGCAAATATAACTTTGTGTTAGTTATGTTTTGAGCTCATCTTATATTAATATGGTCTCCATGGGTTCATAACCTAGACTAACAACTCTTTAGTCGTATCCATACATAGATCCAAAAGTTGGAAATCAATGGCCATCCCTTTGGAGCCGTTACTATTTACTTGGGGATTTCTAATTTCGTTTTTAGAGTCATTGAGCACATTCTCAACTTTGTTGGGCATTTTCCTTTTCCCATAAATCATAGACAACATATATATTGAAAGTTGGCATTGTTTAGGCATTCATTAGCTACCCATGAGCCGCATACACATCTTTACAGTTTCACCCACTACCAATTTCTCCTGAGATGTTTTCCTTTGTCATTGAATGCCAAACTTGACTTCCAAATGTTTTTGAATCGTCGTGCCTTGAAAAAATTGCCACTGGATGTTTTTATTCTCCATGGCTCACCAAAATCACTATCTAAACATTTTTACATGCCGTTGGTTTTCAATTTCTCCCTTATTTGTTTCTTTTCAACTGTTGGTCACCAAATCTGACTTGTAATGGGTTTCCCTTCATGGCTGGTTTTTCGAATCCACCTCCTAGTCATTTTTTTAAATCACAGGTCGACCCATTCTGAATGGTTTTTACCTTTAGTTGATTCCCTTTTCTCATTTAACCAACAATTAGTTTTGGTCGACCAAAATTCACCCACATTTCAAATGGGTTTTCTTTCGGTCAGTTTGGCTCCCTTGGTCGACTCAACTTGCCTCTCTTTTGACTCATTTTTCCAAATCAACTTCTGGGTATTCCAATTCATTTTTATTTGGGATGACTTAACTTGTGGATTTGTTGGTTGATTCTTTTCCCATCATTTAAAGAGCTAAGTTTATATTTTTTTGTACATATATTTCTGTGTTGGTGAAATGGTGAGACTATAAGATTCCCATTTATGGATCAATGCCCTATAGATGGGATATTTGTTTATCCAAAAACTTGATCGACATGAATAAAATAGGTATATAGGCAAAAGATGGTAGCGGGTAATAAATCTTATCATATATTGAGAGGGAGGTTTCAAAAGGTAGGCTAGAGAATCCCTTTTTTCATCGGCCCCAAGTGCATGCATGTAGATGAGATCAAGTTTTTATTTCATTCCATTCAAGAAAAGTAGAACCTTTGATCAAAGTTCCATCAAAGACAAGACATACAACAACAGCCACACAAAACTACTACCAATTGCAAAACAATATTTCCTTTAGACAATCACGAAGCATGATGGTTCCCAATTAAAAGAATTCTAAGATTCATAAATGGTCTACCCCTAGTAATTTGACAAAGATAAGTTTCATGGGAAAAAATCAATATCTAAGGAAGTTCATTTCAACATTTTTAGTAGTTGTTTCACCACTACATTTCATAACAACAAAAGGGAAGAATTCCCATTGGGGAAAACAATAGAAAATGTCCTTTGAAGAACCAAAGAGAAAAATAAGTCAAGCGCTAGTGTTTTCCATGCCTAATTTGCAACAACCATTTGATATTTAAATTTATGCAAGTGAGTATGCCATGCATGAAATCCTTATGCCAGGAGGAATATCAATTGGCTACCATTCAAAGTTGTTACATGGGGTAGTGTTGAACTACCTAGTTATGATAAGGAACTCTTTTACCTTGTTCAGACAATCAAGAAATGGAAAAACTACCACTTAGTGAAAGAAATCACAATCCACGTTGACCTCCAACCATTATAGTATTTCAGATTCAAAGAAACAAGCAGTAGTTAAGGAATTATAAGTGGATGGATTTCTATAGAAATTCCACTTTCTTATCAAATATAAGAAAGTGTGGCAAACATACTAAAAAAAATGTTGTCAAGGCCACCCATGAAAATATTGTAGTCATGGGAGTGATTATGTAGCTTCAACCCTTCATGCATGAATTGTTTAGTGAAGATTACAAGGAGGATGTAATTTTGGGGATTTCTTTTAGCAACTAAAGGATAAAATAGTTGTTGATAAAAAAGGAAATGGATATCATATTCAATATGGGAAACTCTACAAGTTGTGGAAGTTGTGTATACCATATGGAAGGAGAATTATTAAATAAGGAAAGCTCATACTTCTCAAAATGTTGGACACTTTGGTCTTGGGAAGACCGTTCAAAATCTACAAAGATATGTTTACTAGCCTAAGATGGAAGATTAAGTTTTCAAGTTTATTAGAGGTTGTGTTTTATGTAACACTAGTAATACAAACAATAAGAAACTTCTCTATACATGCTATTACCAATACCAAGTAGACCTTATGAAAGTATCTCTATGGATTTTGTTGGAGGTTTTCCAATGTTTAGGAGAAGCCATGACTATTTGTTTGTAGTTGTGGAAAAATTTAGCAAGATGTATGTACATATCCCTTGTCATAAGACCATTACCAACCATGAAACAAATAAACTATTCTTTGCAAATGTACAGGTACATTTTGGTTTTCCAAGTTTAGTAGTGCTTGATGGAATTTTGGATTTTTGGGAAAGTTTTGGAGAACATTATGGGATGTAATGAATACCAAATTTAATTGCACTCTAGTCCTTTTCATCCCCAAATCAATAGGTACACTAATTTTGTGAACATAACTTTGGTCCAATTGTTTAAGGATATAATAATAATCACCCAAAGATATAGGATGAACATGTAGTTTATATTCAATACTCTCACAACAATGAAAATCATTTTTCCACCTAATAAAAAAGCTTTGAGACTTGTTTTGGTTACAATTTTCCATCCTCACCTTTTGATGTTGTTTCTGGACAACATAAGGAAGGAAGACATGAAATGAAGGAGGATGCAAATAAATTTAACATGCTTATAGAATATATTAGGTAGATTCATTTGAAGGTGCAAGAGTAGCTTGAGAAGAATCAACATAAATATAATATAAGACATGATGAACATAAAACAAACCACAAATTCTATGTTGGGGATAGAGTATGGCTTTATCCCAACAAAGAACGTTTACAAGGGGTAGCCAAGAAGTTAAATACTTAGAGATATGGACCATTTGAAATCACTTACCAATTTAATGGTAATGATTTTTAATTGAAACTAACTCCTTGTATGAGAATGTATTCAATGATAAATATGGAGAAATTGAAAATGTTTGAACCCTCATGTTGGATGGGG
>SNQJ01S0058613.1:60994-100804 GCA_010110895.2 Picea sitchensis
ACCTAGTACATCACCATGTGGTTCACCCATCATCATGGTGCCAAAGAAAGATGGAAGTTGGAGAATGTGCATTGAATATTGTGCCATGAATAAGATCACCATCAAGAATAGATATCCTTTTCCAAGGATTGATGACTTATTGGATTCACTGCAACAAGACAAATTATTCACTACACTGGACTTGGAATCAAGCTACCACCAAGTGAGGATCAAGGCTGAAGACATCGTTCAAAACAATACACAATATGTACAAGTTCTTAGTAACGCCTTTTGGATTATGCAATGCACCTGCAAAATTTATGAGACTAATGAATCTTGTGCTACACCCCTTCATTGACTCCTTTGTAATAATATATCTAGATGACATACTAATATTTTGAAATACTTGGAAAGAGAACCTCTCACATGTGACACAGGTACTAGAGACCTTGAGGAAGACTCCATTGATTTCAAACTTGCAAAAATGTGAGTTTGGAAATACCTACTTGATACATCTTGGACACATGATTGGAGGAGAATTGAGGGCAGATATAGAGAAGATTGCAACCATCACCCAATGGCCTATTCCCACCAATGTGATAGAGGTCAATATTTTCATGGGAGCAACTCAATATTTGAGAAAATTCAACGTAAACTTCTTTACAGTAGCAATTCCATTGCATTTTGTAACCTCCAAAGGAAAGATCTTTCATTGGGGTAAGACACAAAAAAGAACATTTGAATAATTGAAGAATAAAAGCAGTGATGCTCTAGTCTTAGTCATGCCAAATTTGTAGAAACCTTTTGAGCTAGAGATTGATGCTAGTGGATATGCACTAGGAGTAGTACTCATGCAAGGAGGAAGTCATGTGTGCTACCATTCAGATTTGTTTCATGGAGCGGTGCTTGAATATCCAACGTATGATAAGGAGCTCTTTGTGATTGTACAAGTAGTGCAGAGGTGGAAGCATTACCTATTGGGAAAAGAGACTATCATACAAACGGATCATCAACCCCTTTAGTATCTACAGAGTTAGATCAAGATGTAGCAGGTGAGGCATTACAAGTGGTTAGGTTTCTTATAGAAATTTCATTTATTGATTAAGTACAAGAAATGAGTCATGAATAGACTAGCAAACAATCTCTCTCAACCACTAATGAAGAATATTGTAGCGATTGGAATGATAATGCAGCTTGAGCCTTTCACTCATGAAATTTTGAGTGAATATTATGAGGGAGATGAGGATTTTAGAGGAGTCTACAAGGAGCTAAAGGAGAGGTTGGTCATTTCCATGGAATGAAATGAATATCACCTCCAACATGGGCTACTATACAAACTGGAAAATCTATGCATACCTCAGGATAGAAGGGTTTAGTTTATGAGAGAAACACACACTTCTAGGGTTGTTGGACATTTTTACATGACAAAGACAGTGGAGAATTTCAAATGGTATGTGTATTGGCCAAATATGTAGGAGCAAGTGGAAATTGGTTTTAGAGGTTGTGTTCTTTGCAACACTAGCAATACAAGAAACCAAAAACTTGTCTTGTACATTCCATTGGCAATGCCAAGTTGACTTTGGGAGAGCATCTCCATGGATTTTTTTGGGGGGTTTTCTATGAATCATAGAGGACATGACTACTTGTTCGTCGTGGTAGACCGCTTCAGCAAAATGTGTGTGCCCATTCCCCATAAGAAGACAATCTCTGGACGAGACGAAACTGAACTATTCTTCAACCATGTTTGGGTACACTTTGTATTCTCAACCTTCATCATATCTGATTGGGACAATAGGTTCTTGGGAATATTTTGGACAACACTTTGGGAGAGAATGGATACCAAATTTGAAGTACTCCACTTCCTTCCATCCTTAGACTGATGGACAAACCAAGGTAGTAAATAGGACGTTGGTGCAATTATTAAGAGGTTACAAAAATAAACATCCAAAGACTTGGGAAGAGAAACTAGTATACATTCAAGACTCTTACAACATAGCACTTCATTATTCTGCCAATAAATCTCCTTTCAAGACTTGTTTTGGTTATTTACCACCTTCACCATTTGAAATCGTTTATGGACAACAGAAGGAAGAAGAAGGACTACAAGGAGAAGAACATAAGGCAATCACATTCATATAAAATATCATGCATACACATCTAAGGGTTCAGGAGCAACTCGAGAAGAGATAACAATTGTACAAATCTAGGCATGATCAACATAGGGAGGATCATAAATTTTTTGTTGGAGACAAGGTGTGTCTCTATCTCTGTAAGGAACGAATGCAAGGATAAAAAAAAAAGACTCAAACCCCTTAGATATGGGCCATTTGAGATCATTGAACAGGTGAATGAGAATGCCTTCAAGATGAAACTTCCACCTTATATGCGGGTCAACTCAGTGGTGAACATGGAATATTTGAATTTGTTTGAACCCTTCATTCTAGATTAGGAGGAAGAATATCGGGTTCTTCCCATTGTTGAATACCTTGCACCTCATGGACTTGAGGATTTGAAGGAAGACATAGTTCTACAACACAAGGAGTGGACGAATCACAAAGGAAAACAAGAAATGTGGCAGATTGGTCTCGAAGGACAAACTACAAGGAAAGTGAAGTGGTATGAGAGGAACCAGATTACAAGCAAGTTCCCTCATCTATCCTTGGCATGTTTTGGAGACCAAAATCCTCCCAATGGGGAGGTATGATCCGAATTGGATCCGACAAGAACTAATGGCTATCAACATAGGCTCTAATATGATCAACATGGGTATTGTTTAAGGCTATGGATGATGAAGGATATCAACTTGTTGGCGTGAAGGGCCCCATGTCGTCGCGATTGTTTCTCATTTTTGTATGTAGTATATGTAAAGTCAAGAAAATTATTTTTGTACATAAATAAATAATGATACTTCATGATACCTTTTCCACATGGGAGAAAAGACAAACAAATAAAGAAAAGAAGGAGAAACAAGTTGGAGAAAAGTTGAAGTATTGGGGACACTCGACCTTCCAACTATCCTCCCGATCGAATCGGTCCTCTATATTATGTTTTCCAACAATGAGAAAATGGTCCTTTGGCTATGAATGATGTAAAGGGGATGCCCAGATGTCACCAAGGATGATAGTGATGAACCATAGATCCTGTAACTTTCCCATTGTTGAATAATAAAGAGCTTGGCCAAATCCAAAAGAATGTTGGTTTTCCCGTTTGGGTTTCCAGGGTAAATTTTGAGTTTATGTGTGATGACTATTTGTGGTTGTATTGTTCATAAATGATTAGTCTGTGGATTGTAACTTAATGGTTATCTACATATTTTCAAGCAAATATAACTTTGTGTTAGTTATGTTTTGAGCTCATCTTATATTAATATGGTCTCCATGGGTTCATAACCTAGACTAACAACTCTTTAGTCGTATCCATACATAGATCCAAAAGTTGGAAATCAATGGCCATCCCTTTGGAGCCGTTACTATTTACTTGGGGATTTCTAATTTCGTTTTTAGAGTCATTGAGCACATTCTCAACTTTGTTGGGCATTTTCCTTTTCCCATAAATCATAGACAACATATATATTGAAAGTTGGCATTGTTTAGGCATTCATTAGCTACCCATGAGCCGCATACACATCTTTACAGTTTCACCCACTACCAATTTCTCCTGAGATGTTTTCCTTTGTCATTGAATGCCAAACTTGACTTCCAAATGTTTTTGAATCGTCGTGCCTTGAAAAAATTGCCACTGGATGTTTTTATTCTCCATGGCTCACCAAAATCACTATCTAAACATTTTTACATGCCGTTGGTTTTCAATTTCTCCCTTATTTGTTTCTTTTCAACTGTTGGTCACCAAATCTGACTTGTAATGGGTTTCCCTTCATGGCTGGTTTTTCGAATCCACCTCCTAGTCATTTTTTTAAATCACAGGTCGACCCATTCTGAATGGTTTTTACCTTTAGTTGATTCCCTTTTCTCATTTAACCAACAATTAGTTTTGGTCGACCAAAATTCACCCACATTTCAAATGGGTTTTCTTTCGGTCAGTTTGGCTCCCTTGGTCGACTCAACTTGCCTCTCTTTTGACTCATTTTTCCAAATCAACTTCTGGGTATTCCAATTCATTTTTATTTGGGATGACTTAACTTGTGGATTTGTTGGTTGATTCTTTTCCCATCATTTAAAGAGCTAAGTTTATATTTTTTTGTACATATATTTCTGTGTTGGTGAAATGGTGAGACTATAAGATTCCCATTTATGGATCAATGCCCTATAGATGGGATATTTGTTTATCCAAAAACTTGATCGACATGAATAAAATAGGTATATAGGCAAAAGATGGTAGCGGGTAATAAATCTTATCATATATTGAGAGGGAGGTTTCAAAAGGTAGGCTAGAGAATCCCTTTTTTCATCGGCCCCAAGTGCATGCATGTAGATGAGATCAAGTTTTTATTTCATTCCATTCAAGAAAAGTAGAACCTTTGATCAAAGTTCCATCAAAGACAAGACATACAACAACAGCCACACAAAACTACTACCAATTGCAAAACAATATTTCCTTTAGACAATCACGAAGCATGATGGTTCCCAATTAAAAGAATTCTAAGATTCATAAATGGTCTACCCCTAGTAATTTGACAAAGATAAGTTTCATGGGAAAAAATCAATATCTAAGGAAGTTCATTTCAACATTTTTAGTAGTTGTTTCACCACTACATTTCATAACAACAAAAGGGAAGAATTCCCATTGGGGAAAACAATAGAAAATGTCCTTTGAAGAACCAAAGAGAAAAATAAGTCAAGCGCTAGTGTTTTCCATGCCTAATTTGCAACAACCATTTGATATTTAAATTTATGCAAGTGAGTATGCCATGCATGAAATCCTTATGCCAGGAGGAATATCAATTGGCTACCATTCAAAGTTGTTACATGGGGTAGTGTTGAACTACCTAGTTATGATAAGGAACTCTTTTACCTTGTTCAGACAATCAAGAAATGGAAAAACTACCACTTAGTGAAAGAAATCACAATCCACGTTGACCTCCAACCATTATAGTATTTCAGATTCAAAGAAACAAGCAGTAGTTAAGGAATTATAAGTGGATGGATTTCTATAGAAATTCCACTTTCTTATCAAATATAAGAAAGTGTGGCAAACATACTAAAAAAAATGTTGTCAAGGCCACCCATGAAAATATTGTAGTCATGGGAGTGATTATGTAGCTTCAACCCTTCATGCATGAATTGTTTAGTGAAGATTACAAGGAGGATGTAATTTTGGGGATTTCTTTTAGCAACTAAAGGATAAAATAGTTGTTGATAAAAAAGGAAATGGATATCATATTCAATATGGGAAACTCTACAAGTTGTGGAAGTTGTGTATACCATATGGAAGGAGAATTATTAAATAAGGAAAGCTCATACTTCTCAAAATGTTGGACACTTTGGTCTTGGGAAGACCGTTCAAAATCTACAAAGATATGTTTACTAGCCTAAGATGGAAGATTAAGTTTTCAAGTTTATTAGAGGTTGTGTTTTATGTAACACTAGTAATACAAACAATAAGAAACTTCTCTATACATGCTATTACCAATACCAAGTAGACCTTATGAAAGTATCTCTATGGATTTTGTTGGAGGTTTTCCAATGTTTAGGAGAAGCCATGACTATTTGTTTGTAGTTGTGGAAAAATTTAGCAAGATGTATGTACATATCCCTTGTCATAAGACCATTACCAACCATGAAACAAATAAACTATTCTTTGCAAATGTACAGGTACATTTTGGTTTTCCAAGTTTAGTAGTGCTTGATGGAATTTTGGATTTTTGGGAAAGTTTTGGAGAACATTATGGGATGTAATGAATACCAAATTTAATTGCACTCTAGTCCTTTTCATCCCCAAATCAATAGGTACACTAATTTTGTGAACATAACTTTGGTCCAATTGTTTAAGGATATAATAATAATCACCCAAAGATATAGGATGAACATGTAGTTTATATTCAATACTCTCACAACAATGAAAATCATTTTTCCACCTAATAAAAAAGCTTTGAGACTTGTTTTGGTTACAATTTTCCATCCTCACCTTTTGATGTTGTTTCTGGACAACATAAGGAAGGAAGACATGAAATGAAGGAGGATGCAAATAAATTTAACATGCTTATAGAATATATTAGGTAGATTCATTTGAAGGTGCAAGAGTAGCTTGAGAAGAATCAACATAAATATAATATAAGACATGATGAACATAAAACAAACCACAAATTCTATGTTGGGGATAGAGTATGGCTTTATCCCAACAAAGAACGTTTACAAGGGGTAGCCAAGAAGTTAAATACTTAGAGATATGGACCATTTGAAATCACTTACCAATTTAATGGTAATGATTTTTAATTGAAACTAACTCCTTGTATGAGAATGTATTCAATGATAAATATGGAGAAATTGAAAATGTTTGAACCCTCATGTTGGATGGGGAAGAGGAAGAGAAGGGTTTTCCATAGTGGAATATTTTGCATCAAATGCACTTGAATAACCGAAGGACGCCATTTTGTAGAAGAAGGTTGATCTGGATTGGATCATTATATTTTTTTCCATCTATCTCGATCCTTTCATAGTGGAAACAATTGGAGGAATCAACTTGCAGGGCCATTTTAGTGGTAGGTCCCAGTTTGGAAAATTGGAGTCCAAAACCTTCTGGGGCCATTTTAGGCATCAAACGAAATTTTTTTGTATTTAAAATGATCCCATCATAGTGGGACCCCGTGACACTATTATACACATCTATACCTTTCTAACAGTGCAAAAATCACGTCAATCAAAGCTTGTATGAAAAAGTTATGCCTCCTGCAAGTTGACCTATCATGTTGACTACCATGGTACAAGAGGATTCCATGTTATCCCCCGTTACTCAGGCATATGGGGCTAGCCACACATGTAATTTCAATAATATTCTATGAGTTCCAAAACCCTATCACAATTGAGGGTTGGGGAAGTAAAAAACCTACCCCTAGATGGCTATCGGGCTATGTTAAATACTGGGCCACTAGGAGGAGAAGGGGTTCCATTCCATGTTATTGTATTTTGTTCCATAACAGAAAAGAACAAATGGGAGTGGGAAATTAGAGAGCATAACATAAGGGGTTAATGTTTTGTAGTATCCTAATAGGCCACAGGTCTCAGGTAACTCCATAGAGAGTGCCTTCTCTTTTGTACTTGCATTATTTCCATACCATAGAAAAGAGAGTAGAGAAGCCTCACCTTCTAGCTATTTTTTCTCCCGTAAAGGTTTCCCAAAGAAAATATTTGTTTTATCTTGTGGATGGTCTGTGATTGTACTTCACTATTCTATATTTTTCGCATTTCATCTATTTCATGCATAAGTAGAAAATCAATAACTAAATATTCTAGAATTTAAAGGACATTAACCTTTATAGTGTAGATTTTAGTTTTATTTATTAGATTTGTTGTGACGAACTGTTCCAGTGGAATATCCACAGAATTTTACATATAAAAGGTCTAGGTTACTTGAAAAGAATAGAAAGAAAATTTTCAAGTTGGCATTAAAGGACAAAGATCGAAATCGAATCATGAACACGTTTCATCATCTTTACTTAGTAACTTTTAGGGACCAAAAGACTCCAATTGGAGAGGTGTGATGCAATTGGATCCGATAAGATCAAAACGGATAAGTGTGTAATTCTTTGGTTAGATTTTTTCTTAATAAACCTTGTTATTTTTCGTGCTTAAACCTTGATTTTCATGTGTTAAGAAATTATTACTTGTTATAAAATGACCAAGTGTGTGTAGATGTATTTGCATAAAAAGGTGTGAGAAAGTTAGAGTGGAATCCTTAGCTTTGCATGTCTCATGAAACATACAAAGTAATGCATGTGAGTCATGGTCATGTAGAGAAAATAATAAGAGTCAGAGGGGGTACATCGTCACACTATGCACTACTCATATAACTTAAAAAAATGGAGTATAATCCATGTAGAGATTTGCAATGTGGAGAGAAAAGTACTCAAAGAGGAACTTATCTCTACACTCCAAAATAAAATACGAGAAATAGGCCAATTCTAAGGGCATGTAAATATTTGTGATGCAGAGAATTGGAGGATTTGGAGGGAAGTCTACCTGTGTAAAAACATAAGATAAAAAGGAGAAGTCATAAGAAACTAGGCATCCCCAAGACACAAACCTGGTTGGTAGGTGACATGGTCATGCAATATTTCATCACGTGCATATGACCAAATCCCAAGGCCAAATTTCTGCTTGCAAATGCAACAGGGTGATCTATATCACCTTCCCCTGGTTGGGTCAATACTGCGCCTAATTCTATTGTTGATGCATCCACATGTATATGAAATTCTTTTTCCAACTTGGAAATACTAAAATCGATGCAATAACCATATTCTCCTTCAAGATATCCAAACTTTGCTGGCATTCATCATTCCACTGGTACTTAGTGTCCTTCTTCAACAACTTATCCATTGGCGCAGTAATCTATTCGTATCCTCTTATGAACTTCCTATAATACCCTATATGACCAAGTGTACTCTTCAACTGGTGCACTGATTTATGTGGTGATAAGTTAACTATGACAACAATTTTAGCAGGATAAACCACCAGACACTATTTACACACCACATGTCTTAACAAAATACCAAAAGGTGCGTCGAAAATGCATTTCTTAATATTCAATGGAATATGAAACTGTCTACATCTATCTGACATCAATCTTAATAATTCCACATGATCCTTCAGTAAACTAAACATTATCCAATCATCCAAGTAAACTTCCAAAAACTTATGAATAAAGTCCTTAAAAGATGCTACTACTACTCTTGAAAAAACAGTTGGTGCATTATTCAACACAAATGGCATAATTGTATACTAAAATGATCCCCACTCTGTAGAAAATGTATTATTGTGTCTATCTTCTGGTGCTATCCAGTCCTGATGATATGTTGAAAACCCATCTGTAAATGAATAATCTTTTTGACCCCCTACATTCTCCAAAACTTCATCTGTAAATGGGGTAGGAAAATGATCATGTAGGAAAGCATCATTCAATTTTATCAAATATACACAAACCGTAATCCCTCCTTGCTTCTTTTCCTGCACCACCATAGGGATGATCCATTATGATTCTTCCATAGTGTTAGGTAGATAGAGAGGTAGTGGGGTGGCCCAGAGGGCCCATAGTTATAGTAGTATAGGCCATTCAATGTAGAGTGGACTAGGTCCACTATATTATTATATAAGGCCCACTATGGTAGTTAGATATAATAAATGTAACAGGGCTTCTTAGAAGGTTCTACTTCTAGAAGATTCCTCCTCTAGAATGTTCTTAGGTGATGGTAGAACTATATAAATGGGTTTAAGAAATGTAATGACACATGAAGAGAATTATTATATTTGGAGCGGTAGCTCAATAGGAGGATGCCCCCTCGAAGAGGCAAGTGAAAATGAGAGGATCCCTTCCATAATAGGATCCATTGTATGGTGCTTCCCTACCTCAAGGGTTTCTTATAATAAAGTGTGGTTTATTCTATCTTGTTTTGTGCATATATTGTGTATTCAATGTTTGTGGTGATTATATTTGTATATCTATTCAGTTTTTTAACAAGTGGTATCAAAGCACTTTCCTTGGCAGACATTGTGGGCAAATATTTTTTATTTTTGCAGATTTTTT
Source organism: Picea sitchensis (assembly GCA_010110895.2). Taxonomy (NCBI): domain Eukaryota; kingdom Viridiplantae; phylum Streptophyta; class Pinopsida; order Pinales; family Pinaceae; genus Picea; species Picea sitchensis. Next base: position 70,670 of record SNQJ01S0058613.1, read on the forward strand.
TTTTCGGAGAAGAAAAAAGAGGGCCGTGACATTCTAGAAATTTTTGGTATATTTATGTGAAAAAATTGAATAAACATGTTGTATATCTGACTTCCTCTCATAAAAAAACCCAAGTTGAAAAAACAAATTGTCCGAAATGGAGTCCGGGAAGTCAAGATATTGAAGTTTTAAAATTTGAAATTTTTCAAGGTTTTTTCCGCGGACAACAATGCAAATTTTTTTATTTCTGTAGCAGATGGAGGCTGAATTTGCCAAAAAAAATTACATATATGGGTTCCTTTCACAATTTCACCCAATTTAAAAAAAAAAAATCAGCCGAAACGGAATCTGGGAAGTGAAGTTATGAGCATTTTAAATTCAACAATTTTTCAGGATTTTTCCGGAAAAAGCTGCGATTTTTTGCCGTAACTTATTGTTCTATTTTTAGATTTTTTTCTGATGGCTGTGGGAACGAAGAGTTCATAGGGTACTCATATGACTATTTCCTCTCAAAACCTCAAAGAAATTCTACAAATTACTGAAGCATTCAAAGTCGAATTGTATGACACATTGAATGACACATTGGATGACTTTGTAAATGGCCTCACATACAGACTCAATTATAATTTTCGTAGTATTCAAGATTCATTGGATAGCATGCAGGAGACATTTCTTATGGAGGACACCAGGGATGAATATAATCAAGAAATATATGCTTGGTATGATTTTGAGGCCGATTGCGATGATTGGTATATGGATAGTTGTCATTTCTGGAATGACAACCACTTCCATATTTTATTTGATGACTCTACTCCACCTTTTGTAGAGAACATCAATGTCCCACATCATGAGCTAGTTATGATTACGAACATCCATCCTGCATATTCTACAATGGTATTGTTCCTTCCAGATTCAGCTTTGACCATTTCCCACTATGTGGATGGATATTCTTATTTGGATCCACATGATAGGTGTCAGTATTGGGAACATCATTTTCAGTTGGTTATTGGGTGCCGATATATTCCTCCGTAGCGGAGTTCACATGAGAACTTGAATGATGGGACCACAGTTTCATATGGAACTTGAACTTCCTTCAACAATATGGTTTCATTTCTCCACGGACCCTGGTTCTCTAGTCTACTTCAACACACTATGGTCCTCCTTATCCATGAGAGACCTGGTATATGGTTGTACATCAAGCGTTGAGGACAGCTCTTTCATAAGGGGGATGGAATGTTAAGGTAGCTAGAGAGGTGAGGTGAAGTCGCGAAGGGTCCATGGTGGTAATAGTGGAGGCCATTCGATGCAAAGTGGACTAGGTCCACTATATTATTAAATAAGACCCACTATGGTAGTTAGATATAATAAAATGGGTATTTAGATATAATAAATGTAACATGTAGAGGTCATCCTCTAGAAATTTCTTAGGTGATGGTAGAACTATATAAGGGGCTCAAGCAATGTAATGGAAGTCCACTATATTATTAAATAAGGCCCACTATGGTAGTTAGATATAATAAATGGGTATTTAGATATAATAAATGTAACATGGCTTCTTAGAAGATTCATCCTCTAGAAATTTCTTAGGTGATGGTAGAACTATATAAAGGGGTTCAAGTAATGTAATGAGACATGAAGATAATTATTGTATTTGGAGCGGTATCTCAATAGGAGGATGCCCCCTCGAAGAGGCAAGTGAACAAGAGATGATCCCTTCCATAATAGGATCCATTGTATGGTCTTGCCCTACCTCAAGGGTTTCTTATAATAAAGTGTGGTTTCTTCTATCTTGTTTTGTGGTTATATTGTGTATTCAATATTTTTGGTGATTATATTTGTATATCTATTCAGGTTCTTAACACACAGGTTCTATGACACCAACTTCCAACATCTTGTCAATTTCTGCCTTCACTTTCTCTTTGTATATTGGATTCAATTTGTAAGGTCTTTGTCTTATAGGTATAGATTTTGGATTTAAGGGGATCTTCATATCTCCTAGTTATCCTTCTAATCCCTTCATTTTTGAAAATGTTGCTGGGAATAAGTCACTGTACTCGTGCATTAATTTTGTGATTCTTTCTACTATTTGATTATCCCAATAATCGCCAATGCTTGTAATCTTTGGGTTTTCTGCAGTTCCAATGTTTACCTTCTTGATCTTTAATGACACAACATAATATTGTGAATCTATATTTGGAACTTCTATTTCCCTTTCTCCTTCAACTTCTAATATCTAGATATTGCACGGGTTATCCTCTGCTAGATATTCTTCTTCTGCGACGTGATAACAATGTAGTAATTGTTTTATTGTCTGTCTAGTTTGATTCTAATATGTTGGGATTATTTCAAATTCTGGTTCTTCAAATATTTTGTCTCTTAGCACCTTCATCATTGTATCTGCCTCTGGACTTTCATGCTCAAAGGAAAATGTAACTACAAAATTCTACTGTATCTCTTCCCATTTTGTAGTTTCTCTACGTTTTTCTTGTTTTATGTACTTGTTCTTTGGAATGCCTTCTAATGTGTAAATGAAATGATGTGGCCATTCTTCTGGTGGTACTAATCTCCATTGAACCATGCACTTATCTATATGTTCTATAGGTTTTCTGAATTTCTCATATTTCTCCAATACTTTGTTCTCTTGTTCTGCACTGAATCTGATGCGCAATAACCTCTTTCACTGGAACCAGTTGTTGATATTCTCCTTGTGTGTACCCCACCAATGGGAAGGTGTAGGTTTCAAAGAAATATATAATACTAGTAATCTATGAATTTCTACTACATCTAATTCAAACTTTATTAAAAATTCTTCTAAGTCACTCAAAACATAAAAAGTAGGAGGCTCTCTTACCTTTGAACCAATCCATCTCAGTGTGCGCATCATTCTGGCACATCGTCTGGTGGATAATTCATGTATTCGCTACTGCCAGTTCTTTAGTCATGTGTCAGATTATGAAGCACAAGAACTAATACTCCTCCAACTGAGCATGCCATCGGTAGTTGGGTTGATGTGATCCCTTTCACGTGCGGTAGTTTTGTACAATTGATTCACATATTCTGTAAGAATATTTTATATCATAGGTTTTACATACCTTCCTCCTCCTAAGGTATCTAATGGTGCAATAAATTTGTATTCTCCATATTCAAGTATCATCTTCCTTGTCTTCAAATTGATAATATCCTGGTTATCAAAGGCCTAATCTAGACCCAACAAAGATGGATATGGTGAAGTATTATCTACTATGTCAATGAATTCAAAGTATGCCATGGTGAACACACCATCTAGATCTACTAATTTTCCTTTCAATCTTCCAATTGGCACCACTCTGTGCTTATTTTCTAACTTCAACTGAATAGTTGAACACCCCAATTGAGGTTCTTCCATACCTTCCCATGTCTTCTTTGGCAGAACATTGACTTGAGATCCTAAGTCTAGTATGATATCCCCCATATTGAAATATCCTATGTTTACATTCAACATGAATGCCCTGCTTGTTCTTCTCCTCTTACAGACTTAATTCACTCTTTTTACCCCTTCTTCCTCATAATTGCACTTTTATAACAAACTCTGTAGTACTTGTAATGGATTTTTATCATTCAACAATTTTACATATGCCCCAAAAAATATTCTTAAGTTACTTACTAATTTCTCTGAAGGCTGCTCTTTGTTGGTCTAATCAAATAATGGAGGCATGTCATACACTGGTATCTCATATTCTGGTTTTGTCCCTAATGTAGATGCAATATTTTCTTTCAAGATCTCCTGTCTAGATTATTTGAATGTCTCTTTTTCTTTGCACACATCAAACTTATGTTCAAGCGTTGTATTCTTCCTGATCCATTGGTATTGATCCTGGTCCTTCTTTGTTGCATCTTCACCTATCTTGAATCCTTCTCTAGTAACTATGTTTATCTTCTTACCATCCTCTTATCTTTTTTCCACAACAATCCATTGTACGTTCTGATTGTTCTAGTTCCACTTGTCCTGTATCTTCACCAAAAGTGTTAGACAATATTTTGTCTCATGGTTTGCTGCAGGACAATACATACATATCACATGTGGTTGTGGGCAGTCCCTTGCATAGTTCCCTGGTTTCTGGAAGTTATGATAAACTATTGGTCCTCGAACACCTCCAAAGTATCTTCCTCCATGACCTCCTCCTCTGAAGCCGCCTTTTCTTCCCCAATTATCTATGCGTGGTGTGTTATACTCAGGTCCCTGGTTATACTGCGGCTACGCATTATTGTACTATGGTGGAGCTGCATACTATTGCAATGGTGCTCCAAACTGTTGCACTTTGTTGTACTGTAGTTGTTCTTGAAAATGCTATGTGAGATTATACTGTGGCTGTGCATTGTTATACTTTGGTTTTTGTGCAGGTTGTCCTGTTATGTGCTCATATTTCACCCTATATGTATCTGAAATCCTCTATTTCATTATCTCCAAATTTATGCAATCCTTGTCTTTATGTCCAACTGACTTGCAAAAATTACAAAATGTACTTTTCAGTACTTTATGATACTTCTGCATCAGGGGGAAGTGATGGGGATCATGCCCATGTGTTTTTCTAATCTCACACCATGGTCCTCCTGAAGATAAAGGGTTTGGCATATCCACTCCAATATACTACACAAATAATGGACACTCATTCTTATGATGGCCTTTCGTCCTACACATTGTACACCAAATTTCTTCTCTTTTATCCTTTCCTTTATTCTGATTCAACAGGAATGTTAAGTTCTTCAAATCTTGTCTCAGCTCTTCCACAACTAGATCTATATGATTGTACATATTTTCCTCTAATTGTAAGGTTGCTTGCAGAGCCTCAACTTGGCTCTGAAATTTTTGTTGTTGCAAATGATACTTCAAGTGTGGAAATAAAGAGTTAATGAACAAATGTCTATGTTGCATATCAATAATAGGGTAATTTAACCCATCTTTTATCCTCTTGAACTTCTGGTCCACTTCCTAGTCCGATTCTCCTGGTTTCTTCTTAATCTATATCATTTCATTCATGATCTGGTATTCTGAACTTGGTTTCTAAAATTCATTTATTTATTGCCTCTTTACCTCTGCTACAGTTGTAGGCGCTCCCGTTGGATTATTTGCTGTGAGACCCATGTACCAGTATAATGTGCGATCTTAGAATGTGATTTCCAACTATAGAACCCTTGTATCTTCATGTGTAATCTTATTTTCTTCCCATATCTTCTCACAGATAAACAAATGATTTTTTGGGTCATCTGACCCACCCCCTCGGAACTCTGGTAACCTAATAGTTGAATCTTGTCCTGCCATTGTGAATTTTTTTGTACTACCACCTCCGCGCGATGTAGATACCTAATTTCTACTTGATGAAATCACACTTCTGCTTGAGTTTCCATTGGACCCACGTCCTGTAAAAGTTTTTCTACCACTAATCACTTGCTGGTTAATCGATTTTTCTTCTTCATATTTCTTAGTTGCACATGGGGTTGTGGGTTCCACACTACTTTGGATCTGGAATGGAGAACCTTCTTCTGCACTGGAACCATGAAATCTAGTTTTCCTCTCATATGCAGCATGCAAGATATCCTTAATATGCCCCGTGGTGTGTATATCCTCTACCTATTCCTCATCATTTTCCAATCCCTCTCGTTTAGCAACTGCCCTCTTCTTTCTATTCATCTTATACTGGTAGGGTCGTCTGCTATGCATCACACCTTCTTTTCTTATGATCTCCCTAGTATGTTCATCATCCATCATGATGAGGTCCATTGCTTCCTTCTTCTGGCTACTCTCTAGAGCCTTCTCCATATCTCAGATCTTCTTAGTGCTTCCCCAAACTCCCCCATACAGATAGAGTGATCTAGTTGTCTAATTCCATGGTCATCACACCTTAATAATGTAATAAGATCTTGATTGACGTGTAAAGTGACTTGATGTACCTCCCTCTGGGTCCCCTCAAGAAATCCTTATCTGCAGCAGCATATGACTTCGTTGTGTCTACTGCAAATTTAGTAATAAACCTCGCAATAATACTATCTAACAAAAAATCCACTATGCACGTGAATTTTTTATTAAACCTTTCTAATCGCACAATATTTTCAGTAGTTCACTCTACTGGCCTAATCTAATTAGTCAGATGGGTATACTTTAACCTCAGTAACCACTCCTGTAATAACTTTGGAAGTAACAAAAATATGCTTCATGAAGATCAGTAAACACATACCTCTGTAGATACTAGCGCGATGCATACCCGGAACCCCTATTATCTTTCTATGCAAACTCTAACTCCTTTGTCTCCAACCATATTTCAATCTCTTTCTTTGTAGGATTCCATGGCCCGAACATCCATTTCTACCACTTCATTTTCTTCACCAAACCCCTTCAAGGTTGTCCTTCTGAGTTCCAACCGACAATAGAACCATTTGTTTGATGTATGGGCTGACCCAGGTTCTACCTTAGTTCTCCAAAAAAAACCTTTTCACCATTGAACCTTCTGGTAAACAAGAAGGCTACACCATGCACAAAGTGCACAACGCAGTCTCACCTAAGATGGCTTATGGGTGACTACAAGAAACATATTTTTGTAGTCATGGAAGGGATTGGGGATGTTCCTTTTATTTCTCTTCTATTTTAACATATATTATACCATAACATTCATTAGATCTCCTACTTTATACATTCAATGACATACATTCTACATAATTATACTAGTGCGTTCCATAAATAAACCCATTCATTCATCTAACCATTTATTCATAATTGCATAAACAAAAAAAAAACATTCAAACATATTGCAACACAAGATTTTACCGTGGTTCACCCCCTAGGATACGTCCACAGAGATCTTTTGATTTATTCATTCTTCTTCAAAATAGTTTTGTTTGCATTACATCATAGTTTAGTATTGATGCACGAGGCCGACCAGTGTCACACCAAGCTCCAAATATTGTGACCTGGCCCTCAATTACATCTCAACTTTGACTCCATTCGAGCTTTGTCGTTCTAAAAAAAAATAGACTTCGACTCAAAACTCAAAAGGATGTTCAAAAAATAATTTCTTCATCGTAAAAAAAGACACCTCAATCTACCTCATACATATTCTATTTATACTAAAAAATGGGTAAAAACCCTTACATTATGGCTCAAAACCCTAATTCTAACTGGACTCCACTTGCCCACTTTATAAATTCCTTCTGCACGGTTAGTCTTCATCCTTGCTTTGACTCTGTGTTGATCTTCCTTCTTTCCTGGTGCGATGCTTCCTTTGGTCCATTCCTCCTTGTTTACTGCACTTAACTTCCCAAAATTTCCTGCTCCAACAATGATGATGATTATAATGACGGTGATGAAAATGATGATGACGATGATGATGACAATGGAAATAATGATGATGATGGCGTGCGATGATGATGACGATTATTTATGGTGATGATGATGATGATGGCGACGATTGTTTAGAGATGATCCAGATTTTATGAGAATAACGAACAGATTATTATCAAAACATGCTTAACATATAATAACAGATATATAGTAAAATTGGTTTCTATTCAATAAGGAAATAAGTTGAAACTATAAAATGCAGTGAAAAACAAGCTTGCTAAGATGGTGGTGGCTTATCTCTGAGAAGAGATGTGATGGTTGTGCTCATTCACCAATAGATGATTACAATGAGGATATCAAGGACTTTTTACAATAAACAGGAATATCAAAAGGCCTCGGAAGTCAGGGACCCGAAAACTAGGAAAAAAATGTCGAACTCGAAAGATGCCAAAATGAGCCAGTTGGAATAGGTGGGAGGCCATCGAAATCCATATGGATCAATCCTCCCCCCTTAGGAAGAAATGGTCTCCATTTTGTTGAGTTCCCCCATTAGATGAGGAAATTTATGTTGAATTTGGCCCCGGGTGAGCCACTTGCCTTGGTGCAAGAGCTTCCCTGCTTTGACAACTCAATAAACATGGATCCTTTGTTGGAGAGTGCCCTTGATCTATTTGTCCATAATATGATCACTGGATGTCTGTTTTATGTAGTCGGTTTTGATCTCTCTTGGTGTCAGTTGTTCTACTATCTATGAGGTGTCCAGTAATGGTGGGAAATAAGGTCGAAGGAGATCCATGTTGAACATTGGGTGTAGGCCAAGGAAAGGAGGAATGTTGAGCTCAAAATAATTATCACCCACAACCTTGGTGATGGTGTATGACCCATAACAGAGTGAGAGAAGCTTTCGATGGGGTTTGGTAAGCCATTATTTCTACAAATGAAACCAAACTTTGTTGCCCCCCTAAAACTTATGTGGCACCCGATCTTGATCATGGCACTGCTTGTACTTGTCATTGGACTTCTATAGGATATCCTAAACCTGTTGACGGATCTGCTAGATCCACTCAATGAACCAAATGGATTTGTCAGCTTCATTCGGAGCAGGAGACAATTCGGCCAAGGTGAACGCAAGGGGTAGTGCAACATCTATGGGACCCAATGGTTGGAATCCCAACCCCACCTGAAAGGGGATGTGGCTAGTTGATCTATGCAAGGCTGGGTTGTAGCTATGATGGACATAGGGAATATTCTCATCCCATGTGTGAGGGTGCTTGGAATTATACATGCATAGGATAGGAATAATCATTTGATTTATGACCTCGGTTTGGCCATCTTTCTGGGGGTGGAAGGCCGTGGATTTGTTTCTTGGTGTCCAACAGTGACCAGAGGCTCAACCAGAATGTGATGAGAAATTGAATGTCTCGATCTAAGAAAATGGTTTGTGGGATTCCAAAATGTACCCAAACTCATTCAAAGAAGAGCTTGGCAGTAGCTTTCGTTGTGATTCTCTTCTTGCAAGCGGCCATAATTGCCATCTTAGAAATGTGATCAACAACAAAAAAAACACAATCATTTCCTCACTTGGTCGATGGGAGGCCTGAAATGTAGTCCATGGAGATGGATTCCCATGGCCTGTCAGGAGTAGGCAGAGGGGTGTACAAGCCATGTTTCTTAGTGTTTGATTTGGAAATAACGCAGGCAGTGTAGGGCCTAATATGCTTGCTGACCTCCTGTCGAAGTTTTTACCAATAGAAATGTTTTTGCATCATTTCCACTATATTTTTTACGTTGAAATGTCCTGGCAACCGAATGTAGTGGGATTCTCATATCATCTTCGCTCGCTCTCTTGATGGAATGCAGATATGGCCCAGATGACACAACAACCCATCCTGAAGATGAAAACTAGAAACAACTATGTTTGCGCCCAACATTTGGTAGGTGGTGGAAAAGTCTAGGTCTTTCTCATAGAGTTGGGGCCATCCAGAGGTCTCATGGCTGCAAGAGTCTAGCACCATGGTGAGTGTCGAGACTGGCGGTCTGTTGAGGCAATCAACAACGCGGTTGGTCCTTTCTATTTTATACTTGATGTTGAGGTGTAATTTCTGCAAGTATGTGGACCACTTCTAATGGAAATCATTCTGCAATTTTCCTTATGTCTACATGAACTACAATGGCTTACGATTAGTGTGTATGATTGTCTCCTTCCCAAGAATGTAATGTCTCCATTGACGATAGACTTGCACAATGGAGTACATTTATTTTTCGTAATTGGTACTTACAGACAACATATGATAGTGTCTCACTATGATAGGGCATGGGGTGGCCGTGTCGAGTGAGAACAATGCTCAAATCACAGTCTGAAGCATCTGTCTCGATCTCAAAGGGATGTTGCAGTTCCGATAGTGAAAGTAATGGGGTTGAGCACAAGCGTTGCTTCAAATCATTGAATGCTTGTTGTTGGGATTGGCCCACATAAATGTTTCCTTACCACCACCCCTAGTTACTTAGCTAAGGGCCTATGTAATATGGGAGAATCCAAACACAAACCTGCGGTAGAAATTGGCAAGGCCCAAGAAGCTCTGAAGCTTAGTGAGTGTGGTTGGGGCTGGCCAATCATAGATGATTTGGATCTTGGTTGGATCCACATGTACACCATGCCGATCAATGATTTATCCCAGGTAATGGACCATGTCCATGACGAAGGAATATTTTTCCAAGTTGGCGTATAGCTTGTGTTGTCGCAGGGTGTGAAAAAACTACTGAATATGTTGCAAGTGTTCTTCCCAAGTCTTGTTGTAAATGAGAATGTCATCCAGATACACCACTACAAAAGTATTAGTGAATGGTCACATGATATTGTCCATCATCCTCATGAAAATGGCTGGAGCATTTGTCAATCCAAAGGCCATGACCAACCATTTGAAAAGACCTTCCTTTGACTTGAAGGTGGTCTTCCATACATATGTTTGTTCTATCAAGACCTGGTGGTAGCTTCCAGACTTCATTTCAATCTTACTAAGGTATTTGGCCCCACTGAGTTGATCAAGGAGGTCGTTGATTCAGGGAATCAGGTACTAGTTTCTGACTGTGATTTTATTCAGGGCCCAATAATCAATGCAGAGTCACCAAGTTCCATATTTATTTTTTAAGAACACGATTGGGCTCTTGCAAGGTGATGAGATGTGACGAATGTGCCCCTTGTGGAGAAGTTACTGGATCTATCGCTTGATATCCTCATTCTCTAACATCGAGCAACGATAGACTAGACCATTGGGCAATGATGCGTCGGGGGTCAGATTGATGGGGTGCTTGACCTGACAGTGCAGAGGTACCCCAGTAAGTGAGGAGAAGATATATGAGTATGCTATCACGACCTTATCCACTTGTTTCTTCTATGTGGAGAGGTCAACCGTGGAGACTCTGGATGTGGTTGTGATCTTTCTCTTATTCTGAGAGTGAATCATGAAGAAGACAAACTTCCCCGTATGAGAGGTGACCTTCCTGCATTGCTTGGAAAATATCAAGGAAATAACACTAGGTGGGATTGCCTTCGGTATCCTGTAAAATTTCTTGTTCAAATTAATAATAACACTGCGAGGCCTAGACTCATATACAATATGATGTTTCTATAAATATGGTTGTCCCAAAAGAACATTACAAAATTTGAGAGGGGAAACATCACACAATACCTCGTCTTTGAAGGGATTGATGCAGTATGACAGGTGACATTGTTGGTTGATGAGGATGTCACTTCCTTGGCGGAGCCATTCAATGGTGTAGGTCTACGGGTGCGACGTTTTCAACAGGGCGAGTTGCTTGACAACCTCTGTTGATATGAGGTTATTTTGGCTACCGTTATCAACAATGAAGTGCAGCGGGGTACCCTTCACCCACATCCATGAATAAAAAAGGTGGTCTCCTTCCTCTGGCTCGTCTGCTTCACTGGTCTGGAGCTTGGTGGTAGTAATGGTAGAACTGAGTTCTACATCAATGATATATCTCCCCCTTTCTGGTTTTGACTCAGAGTCGGAACCCACATCTTATTCAAAGGATTTCACCTCAGCCACCAGTGACTACTTTGAGAGGAAATCAACAGTGTTATGCCAGGGGCTCTTATGGAAGTCACACCACTTCTTGATATCTTTCTTTGTCTTTCCTATGTTCTTTCTTGCTTGCGTCCTAGACTGGTTGTCCTTAGGTGGTCCGTATTTTCTCTATCCTTTTTTCTCCAGGTTGGGGCCTCCCTTTCCTGGCTTTTGTTGTGTGGGGTTCCCATGACCAAATTGCCTCGTCTTTTGTTTGAGATTCTGCTCGATTTGGACGACATATTGGTAGGCCACACCCAAGGATGAGATGTCCAGAACTCCATTTTGGCCTAGATGTATCTATGCAAACCACCATGATACTTGAGCACCAAATGTTTCTCATAATCCTTGATACCCATCTTTGTGCACAAGGTATGGAAGATATTTTTGAACTCGAGCTCTGCTTGGTCTCTTTCTTGCCGCAGTGTGGTCCATTTTGTATACAGGTCGTCATAATTTCCAACAGGGTAGTATTGTTCCTTAATAACATCCCTGAAGGAATCTCAGGTGACCGTGACTATAAATAATAAGGGTTCCTATGTTTCCTTCTGCTCACATAAAGTTTCCCACCAATCTTTTACATGGGGAACGACTTTGAGGAGCACAAGAGTAATATTTTCTACAACCATTTATCTACAACATATGTGTCTATGTGACCGTTAAATATAGGAATATCGAATTTGATTTGTACCTTGAAGGGGGTGATGACTCCATTTGAGGAATATGCTTCGCATGTTGGTAGCCGCCGAAGGATTTGCACAAAAATATCCATCATCTCGTTCCTCTGTTGCGCAAGGGATTTCTCAAGCAACATTTTGAAGGGATCTCCTTTCCTGTCATATTTATTTTCTCCTACCATGAGAGGTCACTTGGGCACGTGAGATATTTTTTCCTCAAGAGAAAAAATCTCAAGACCCAATTCTTTGTACCCTGACCTTGTTAGGGAGATGCATTAAGAACGATAAGGAGCAGATCGCTCTAATACCACTGATCCAAATTTTATTAGTAGAATGAAATGAATACAGATTATTATCAAAATGTGCTTAAAACATAATAACAGATATACAATAAAACTTGTTTCTATTCAATAAGGAAATAAGCTGAAACTATAAAACACAGCGGAAAACAAGCTTGCTAGAATGGTGGTCGCTTATCTCTAAGAAGATATGTGACGACTGCACTCATTCTTGAACAGATGATTATAATGAGGCTCTCAAGGCCTTTTTACAATAAATAGGAATGTCAAAAACCCTAGACATCCAAAAACCTAACCCTAGGAGATGAAGCGCCAAAAGTCATGTGGGCCCCGTTTGGGTAAGTTAGTACATCAAATTCTCGGGGTCATAACTTTTGCATAAGATATTTGTTTTAGGCGCATGATAGCCCATTGGAATGGTCTATTTGAGGAATACACATGTTTATTGTGGCGAGCCTTACACATGTTGACTGTGGAGAGCCCTAAAAACGTTGTTTAGGGCCTGAAAACGGCCTCGGAAGTAAGGGACCCGAAAACTGGGAAAACAATGCCAAACTGGAAAGATGCCAAAACGAGCCAGTTGGAATAGGTGGGAGGCCACCGACATCCATATATATCAATGGATATGATGATGATGATGACCATGACGATGATAATGATGATGATTTATGGCGATGATTATGATGATGAAAATGATGGTGATGACAATGGTGATGATGATGATGATGCAAATGGCGATGAAGACGATGACGATGATGATCACAATGACAATATTGATGATGATGACAAGGGAAATGATGACGATGATGATGATGACCATGATAATTATGATGATGATGATGACAACTATGATGATGATTATGATGATGATGATGATGATGATTAACCCATATAAATAAATACTTCAAAAAGAATAAATCTTATAAAATACATAATCACATAACTCATACATTTCATCATTTTTGCAATATCATTGATCATATTCTTCTTCATCCGAGTCTACATCTGTATCATCTAGTTTAGAATCGACATTGAAAGGATTGGCCATATCAACATCATCATCATCAAAGTCATTTTCAATAATATCATCGTCATTATGATCATCGAGAACATTGTCATCTACATCTGGCTCAACTTCTTCGACTTCTTCATCTGACGATACATCTAGCTCATGCTCCTCTACATATTTTTATTCTTCAATATACTCTTCTTCCGGTATATTATACTTTACATGCCTTCCTCTTAGATCATATTTAACACCGTACAACCAACCTGCTTTACCTAGAACCTCTGCATAAAATACCCGCTCACATTGTCTTGGAAGAGCATAAGTTTTTGTACCCAGATCAAACGTCCTTGTATTAAATATGGTAAATCCATTGGCATGCTCAATAATAGTTATTTCATGATCACGCTCATTAATCCATAACCTGTTCCATTTGACCTCGAACATAACTAAATTGAAGGAATTAAAGTCACACTCAATTACCCATAGTATCTATTTTCGGATATTGTTGGATTCTTGTCACTTCTAGAGGAAACATTAGTGACCCGAAAGACTACAGTTATCCTAGAATAAGAGGTTTTCTTCTTATAATCAAACTTTTTGATGTGAAATTCCATTGCACTACATAGCCTTGTGGTTTTTCCACTGTAATATTCCCCACATGTTAAAAATGCATATTTGTCAATAAATAAACATATTTAGACTTAATAAAACATTATAAAAGAAACATACCATGACCTAGATTAATAGAATGGAAAATAACTGAAACATGACATGGGTGAATAATATGCTTTCATGTTTATCTTTGAAATCATATGCTAAATAATTTTCCCTCTAAGTAATATTTGTATCTTGATTACGATTAGCTTCTTTAAGAAAAGCAACCACCCCTTCCAATGATAACCTACCATTACATTGTATATTACATTGATCTATCCATACTTTCATCCAATCAAGATTGTTTACGATGTATAAATGTAGTGCATCCCACTCTCGACCAACTGTATGAAAAAGAATAAAAGTTACTAATTAGAGTAAAGATCAAATAGTAATTGATCATGGAAGATAAATATAACTTAAATAAGTACAATATAGAAATAAATCAATATTAATGAAAAGTATTATAGATATATACCATCTAATTACCTTTCACTTTCCTTATTCTACCTTTCCTGACAAAGACCTCCACTTCAAATTTATTTTAATGGAATTGAGATCCAAAATCTAAGGCATCTTCATGATTTTTGTTGCTAATTTAGGAATATATTGACTAATATACACCAACAACTGGTATACCATATATCCCTCCACCATATATCCCTCTGGACATGCTCTCCATATAATGAAAACCTTCAATGACTTCAAGTTCCTCTCCATCATCCACATTGACCTTGTGTGTATAGGTCCACACATTTCAATCTTCTCAACTTGGTGTATGAGGTAGTGTTCTTGTGCATTGAAAAACGTTAGAGGTATATACTTTTGCATTTCACACATTAGCTAAGGAATTTCTCTCCTCCAATATTTTATATCTTCTTTATAGATTTATTTAGATGACAACCACCTACACATGATATAAAAAATAGATTATAGGTTTCAAAAACAATGTGTATACATTAAAAGTAAAACATATGTCGACAAGTTGGGCAACAACAATTTTTCATATAAATCATTAATATTTACCTCATGTATTTTCCAAGATAATATATAACTTGTTTTACATTGTTGTCAAAGTTGTCAGGGAGAGATAGAGGTAGAACATACTGTAACAACAAAGGGATCCTTAATTTTTAGGAAAATAAAACCATATTATAATACTAAAAAGTCGTATATTTACCAATATAGAAATCTATATCCAAAATAATTTCCCTAATGAAGGTATGCCAGTCATGAGTTTTCACCCCACCAAATTAACCTTTCTTTGTTAAGACATTCTTTATGTTTGAAGCAAATACCATGTGAAATTCAATTTTCATAATGACCTCTTATACAACTTTGCTTTCCTTCTCTATAAATAACCATGGGAGACTATTTTGGTGTACTCCATTGCTATTTGAATAAATCACATTTTGCAGTGCATGATTGGCTTCATGAATGTTAGTACAAATTTTGAAATTTTTTTGTTTGTCACTCCTTCCATCTACAATTCTCCACAATGTTTCTGTTACATTCTTGTTGATATGCATTGTATAAAACAAATGATATGTTTGTAGGTGCTCATAGTAGGGCAACTTATTGAATTGTACATGGTAACTTTTCATTCCTCGTTGAAGCCCATTAATTCCTTGACGACATTTATGAAAAATAATTAATGAGATTACAACAATAATTGTTAGATATAATAAACCGAATTTGATAAAAATTAAAATTGTAAAACATTAATATATATGCAGACACATAGACTAAATGCTCATGTTGACGATTTCTATTATATTCCAACTTCCATAGGTGAGGTGTAATTCTTTGTGGTTTTATTCTAGTCTCTTCTTTCAAATTGAAAATATGTTTTTTTATAGTTCGACACTTATGGTTCTTAGGTAGGAAGTGCCTATACTCATCAAATACCTCATTTCCTATACTTATTTAATGACGCAATTTCATCCTAGGACCACAAACTGGACATGCAAATTTACCGTTTGTTTGAACACCTGCAAGATTATATCGATTAATGCTAGTATTATTGATATAACGATGAATTTATATTTAATAAGCATGCATCATATTTTCATAAAATTATATTCTATTAAAGTGCATTAGTATGTTACATACCATAAAAATATGTTAGCCCTAGGGCATCATGAATTTTCCATGTAAGTATTTCATGGAATTGAAATTTCTTTTGCCCTATTAGTCTGTTAGAAAAACAGGATCAGATAGCAATAAAATCAAAACAAATGAGGAAATAAAACAAAGAAGATACACAATACAATGGAGACATAGATATATGTGGTTCACCCGGTGTGGGCTACGCCCACCAGAGAAATTTCTAGGTCCTTCCTTTATTATTGTCCAACAAATGAAGGGGTAAAACCTACAACACACCTGATGTAACTTCCTCTTCTTTCTCTCACAATATCCTCTCTCAAAATACAATATTCACAATGATGCATAGCCACAATACATTTCCCTCATAAAAGAGGGCTGCCTTCTAGGGAAAAAAATCCTAACATAACTTTTACCTTCAGATCTGCGACCTTGTAATAAACGGTCCAGATTTACTATGAAATTACAATATACATTTACAAGAAAAAATTTCCTTTGGGGGATTCACTCCCAAACCCCCATCGGGGAATGCTATCCCCCAAAACTCCATCGTGGGCCCGCTTGCCCTCAGACCCCCCAGTCGGGGAGATGGCCCCCCATACCCCGTAGGAGGCGAAATCCCCCCCTGCACTCTCCCACGTGGAGGAGTGTACATTCTTCCAGGGTGAAAAGTCTTCATGGGGTATAAACATGGCTGAAAAGAAAGGCCTCTGAATCAAAAAGATAATTGGGCTCCACAACCAACAATCTCCCACTTGGAGACTGATCTCAACAACTCCATCATTGTTGTATCTGTTGGACTATCATCCTTCTTAGACTTGGAAAATTTATCATCTTCACCTTCATTCTTGAATACCAACTGAAACTGAGAAGGAACTCAGTTTCTCCCTAGTTACTTCCTTTGTTTACATGTTTGCAGGATTTTGGCTAGTGTGTATCTATTTCAACTTCAAATTTCCATCTTCCAATATGGATTGTATGAAATGGTACTTGATTTTTATATGCTTAGTATTTGATTGGAAGGCCGAGTTCTTTGTAAGATGAATGACACTCTCATTGTCACAGTACAACCTGCTATTCTCCTGCTTCTTTCCCAATGCCTCCATAAAACTCTGTAACCAAATCATTTCTTTACTAGCCTCTTTAGCAACAACATACTCTTCTTCTATTTTTGAAAGTGAAACAACCTTTTGCAGTTTCGAAATCAAACTTACTTCTATTCCACCTATAGTAAAAACATACCCCGTGGTGCTCCTCCTGCTATCTTTATCACCTGCCATATCTGAATCAACATATCCATGTAGAACAATGTTTAAACCTCAAAAACATAATGCATGAGTAGTAGTACCTCTCAAATACCTAAGAATTCACTTTACTGCCTCTCATTTTTCTTTACCTTGAGTGTTTATATACCTACTCACAACTCCCACTACATGTGCAATATCTGGTCTTGTGCAAACCATCACATGCATCAAGCTACCAACTCCTGATGAATAAGCGACCGTGGACATGTATTATATCTCCTCCTATGTCTTGGGACACATTTCATTATTTAATTTGAAATGGCCTACCAAAGGTGTACTAACAGGTTTTGCATTCTACATTCTAAACCTCTCCAACACCTTCTCTATGTACTCATTGTGAGACAAAGTCAATTTGCGATTTTTTCTGTCTCTTATTATTCTCATGCCAATGATTTTCTTTGCAACACCCAAATCCTTCATCAAAAATGAATTAGCTAATTTATTCTTGAGCACATTTATATCCTGCATATTAGACCCTGCAACAAGCATGTCATCTACATACAATAGAAAGATAATATAGCTTCCATTTTCTAGATTTTTAAAATAAACACAGTGATCAGAATGACATCTACTATAAACTTGTTCTGTCATAAACATTTCAAATTCAAATAACATTGTCTTGGAGCTTTGTTTAGGCCATACAAGCTCTTGTTCAACCTACATACCAAATTTTCCTTCCCTTTGACCTCATATCCCTGTGGCTATTGCATATAAATCTCTTCCTCCAAATTCCCATGGACAAAAGTTGTTTTTACATCTAACTGTTCAAGATGTAAATATTATACTACCACAAGACTTAAATAGTCCTAATCGAAGTCATTTTAACAATAGGATAAAATATTTCATCAAAATGTATACCTTTCTTTTGTGCAAACCCCTTTACAACAAGTCTAGCCTTGTACTGTTTTTTTACTCCATCTTCTTCCTTCAACTTGTAAACCCATTTATTTTGTAATGCTCTTTTTCTTGCAAGAAACTGAACCAAATATAAAGTCTAGTTATTTATCAGGGAATTCATTTCATCTTTCATTCCTTGCTCCCACTTCTTTTTAGTGTCTACCTGCATTGCCTCTTCATAACATTTTGGTTCACCAGAATTAGTCAACAATAAATAATACAATGTAGGAGAGTATTGTTCAGAGGGTCTACTTAACTTGGTAGATCTTCTAACAACACTTGCAGGATTTTGCGGTACCTGTTGCTCCTATTGTTGTACATTTTGATTTTCTGGTACTTTTGGAATTTCTTTTTCAGTGATCTCATCAAGCACTATGTATTCTAGTTTTTCTTTTTTCCTGTTTGTTTCCCTGCAACTGATCTTTGTACATGACCTTCTCATCGAATATGAAATATCTACTCCTAATGATTTTGTGATTTTCATAATTCCATAAGTGATAACCAAAATCATTAACACTATATCCAATAAAGGTACACTTCTTGGATTTTTCCTCAATCTTTGTTGTATTTTCTTTATCAATATGGACAAATTCTTCACAACCGAAAGTCTTCAAAAATGAATAGTTTACCTTTTTACCTGTCCATGCCTCCTCTAGAATTCTACCATCCAAAAAGTTCCTCAGTTTATTAAGTAAACAACAATATCTACAACATCTACCCAGAACTGTAAGGGCAAATCAGCATGCAATCTCATACTTCTTGCACGCTCCATGATTGTCTTGTTCATCCTTTCTGACACACCATTTTCTTGTGGTGTTCATGGAACTATCTGCTCTCTACGAATCTCATGGTATGAACAATAATCATAAAAATCCTTGCTGCAATATTCACCTCCATTGTCTAAGCTGAGACTCTTCAACCTTTTTCCTGTCGCATTCTCAACCAAAGATTTCCATTTCTTAAAAGTATCAAAAAAATCATATTTTTGTGAAATGCAATAAACCCAAGTTTTTCTAGTTGCATCATAAATAAAAGTAACATAATAACAAGAACCACCAAGAGATGATAACTGAGATGGTCCCCATATATCTGTATACACAAGCTCTAACCTTTCACTCTTCTTTTCTTTTCCAACTCTGAGAAATATGACTCTCTTATGTTTTCCATAAACACAATGCTCACATAAATCCAAATCAATTTGTTTAATATCCAACAACAAATTTCTTTTGTGAAGTATATGCTTCCCCTTCTCACTCATGTGTCCAAGCCTATGATTCCACAGTGTTGTATCCACTCCTGTAGAAGCTAAAGAGATAGAAGAGTCAATATTACCAGTACATACATACAATGTACCTACCTTCTCTCCTTTTTCTATCACCAATGATCCTTTGGTGACGTTCCACACCTTATCTGTAAATATGGATATACAACCTTCACTTTTCAACTGCCTTGTTGAAATTAGATTTTTCCTTAGATCTGGAACATGTCTTACCTCTTTCAACAACCATTGGTTTCCATTCCTTTTCTTTATTTTTACCTTTCCCATTCCAACAATTTTGCATGGTGCATCATCACCCAAATGAACCTGTCCAAAATAACCTTGAACATAATATAGAAAATGTTTCCTATGGGGTGTGGCATGAAATGAAGCCCATGAATCTACTACCCAAGACTCAAAAATATTATCTACAGAAATAATCAAAGCATCTTGTAACATATCACCTGTTACATTTGCTTCCTGATTTTTTTCCTATTTTCTATCTCTTTGTTTCTTTGGAGCTCTGTAGTCTTTCTTCAGATGTCCTTTCTTCCCACAATTCCAATACTCTATCTTTCCCATTTTGGGTTTGGATCTACCCTTCCTGGAATTCCCGTGGTTCCCTGAGCCCTTTCTTCTATCCTTTTGTCTTCCCCTATTATCCATGTTTAACACATTACCTGATGTCTCACTTTTTCTTTTCCATCGAATTTCGTCGCTAAGGATAACACCAACAACATCATCAAATTTTAGAGTGTTTGAATCAGAGACAAAGTTACTTACATCCATGACCAAGCCATTCTATATTTCTGGAAATGAGCACAATATTAGAAGATCCCTAACCTCATCATCAAAGTCCACTTTTACAGAACTTAACTGATTAGTAATCATATCGAATTGATCCGTCGGATCTTTTAATGAATTATGGTTGAGTTTTAATTTTGCATGCGTTAATTAACCATTTAAGAAACTTAGTGAAAGAATGAGGAAAGAAGAGGAATTATAACAGACATATACACATATTCAGATCTGAAATGAAATAATGAACAACAAACCATAACACGCAGATTGATAACGGAGTTCGACACAACTTTGCCTACGTCTCCGGGCCTTTTTCTCTGTGGGGGAGGCTTCTTTATTTATGTTCAAAATCTTAAAAGTACATCTCTGTAATGCCAAATGGATACATGACTGATCTGGTCATGTTCTTCCAGATCTCTAGAACCATGCAAAGAAAACGGTACACAAAACGGACGTCCGGAGCTCCCAGAAATGGTCCAACAACGTCTCCTCCTCAAAAGCTTCTCTGCCTCAAAATGGATTTGGCTTGGCTTCTCCTCAGCATAAATCTGCTCTGAATTCCCTCTATGGCCTCAAACATGCCTTGGTTATATAGCTGGGAAGTTAGTTTCTCATCTCCAACTTCCTCCCAAAATTTAGGCTCCAAAACTACCCAATAACTCCCAAAAACCATTAAAAATAGGCTTAATTACCATTAAAACCCAAAAATTGGTTATAAAACCCACTTAGTAACCATAATATGGGCGCTAGGCCCCTTCCCTTGGGTGCGCGCACCTTTGACAGAGTCAAATGAGTTCATATGGCCTAGCGCTGGCCCCTGTCCCACTAGCTCTCCGTCCTGTGGCAGTGGTTATGGAACCACGGGCTATAGCCGTTATATAACCGTTGAAACTATATTATAAACCGTGCATGGTAATGGTCCCCCAATGCCACGCTCCAGGTTCTATGATGTGGTCATGTGCGCCGAGGGCTGGGGCAAAGCCCCGACCCTTTTTTTCCGCCATTTAAAACTACCACCAAACATAAAAGGAATATGCGTCGGATAGTTTACAAGAACCATCTGTGGGGCGGGTGGCTAGCCCAGCCCTGCCAGTCCTTTTCCAGGCTGGAAGGTCGCCGGTTCGAATCCCATGCATGACATAAAAAAATTTACACATAACCCAACAACCAACCAAGGGGTGCCATGTGGCAGCCCATGACAGGGCCACATGGCACCTTAAAAACCAACCAAACTATGACACGTGTCAGTCAGTGATTGGTCCATGTGCCTTACCACTTGTCAACCACCGTACTGCCACATCAACCTTGGCACATCATTGCCGTACTGTCCCGTCATTCTTCCACGTCACCTCATGCCACGTCATCGTACGATCGCCACGTCAAATGATGGCGTCATCCGTGCCACGTGTCACCCTTTCAGTGGTGACATGACCTTGGGATTGGCCCAACTATACGCCCAAAATTCCAAATCTACCTGACACGTGTCGTCTCCTAGAGATGCCACGTGTCGCCTATACGAACCTGCCACGTAAGCATCCGTATGGACTGTACGAACTGCACAGTCGACAATTTTTTTGCCTGTTTGACTTTTCGGACAGAATGCGATATCTTCTCCATACAGAGTCGTTTGACAAAGTAAATATACCACCGGAATTAGGAAGACGAGATGGATGTAATGGCACAGGTCTCGTCGCCTTCCGAACACTTTCATTTTTGAGCATTTTTCAAGCCCTATCAGGCTTCTGGATCCGATTTCAGATCACGAATTCATTTAAATGATATGAAATAGACCCACCTTCTGACATCTTCATATTAAATAATCTCTTCATTAGAAATACCTTATTGGATGCCAAGGGTTTTCATAGAGTTTATCCAATGCATCCATTAGTTCCTTCATTGTATTTTTTTTCGAAATATTGAAAGCCACCGACGCTCCCAGGCTTAGTTGTATCGTTCCTAGTGCCTTTCTGTCAAGAACCTCCAATTCCTCATCCTTCATGGTCGTAAAATTCTTTTCTATTCCACCCAATGGTAGGAATAGATCCTTTTGATATAAATAATCTTCTATCTGCATCTTCCATAATTGGTAGTTTTTGCATTCAAATTTCTCGACCCTAAACTTTCCATATTCCGCCATTGCTCCCACTCAAATTAGGAACCCTCTTTTCTTGCGAGTTACCTTTCTCTCTAATACTAGTTGTTAGAAAAATAGGATCGTAGAGCAATAAAATAAAATAAAAATGTGGAAATAAAACACATAAGATACATACTACAATGGAGACACATATATACGTGGTTCACCGAGTGTGGGTTATGCCCACCAGAGAAATTTCTAGGTCCTTCCTTTATTGTTATCCAACAAATGAAGGGATACAACCTACAACACACCCTTTGTAACTTCATCTTCTTTCTCTCACAATATCCTCTCTCATAATACAATATTCACAATGATACATAGCCATAATACATTTCCCTCATAAAATAGGGTTACCTTCTAGGGAAAAAAACCCTAACACAACTTCTACCGTCAAATCTGTGACCTTATAATGAATGGTCCAGATTTAATATGAAATTACAATATACATTTAGAAAGCAATTTTTCCTTCGGGGGCCCGCTTTCCCCCGGACCCTGCAAGAGGGGCAAGCCCCCCCTCCACTCCCCCACGTGGAGGAGTGTACATTCTTCCGAGGTGTAAATTCTTCATGGGGTATAAACACAGCTGAAAAAAAGGCCTATGAATCAGGAAGATAATCAGGCTCCACAACCAACATGGTCTAGATATGTCGTCCATAGTGATTCCATCCCATAACTTCAATAGCTCGTCGACAAGAGGATCAATATATACATTCATATCTTTCGCTTAATACTTATCTAATTGGTTGAAAGTACACATAATTACTACCTTGTATATATATATATATGAAATGAATAAGAAAAATGAAATACAATGTTTAAACCAATTTTGTAAACAAATACGTGAAACAATCATTTCCAACATTGTGTGCTCCCTCTTTATTGACATACAAGGAGGAAGGTTATTGTTTATAACAAAAATAGGATACACATAGTAAATAGACCTAAGCTCACCAAATGGATTGACACCATCCATTTCCAATGAAATCCTAACATTACATGGTTCTTCTTTAAAAATTATCCATCTTTCTTTGATGTTCCTAAATGAAGAACCATCTGTAGGAATTCAAAGAACACCAACTTCACTTTTGTGTCGTGCATGGTAATCCATAAATTGTGCAATTATTTGGTACCTAAACAATCGTTGCAAATGTGGAATTATCATAATATGACAAATAACCTTGTGAGGCATCTTTTTTGTTACTAAAGATCGATTTTATATCTATTGATTTGACATTGTAGGAATTTTGTTTCCAATGCATATTGTCCATAATATATAATATGATCATTCAGACATGCATCAATATCCTGATACTCCATTCCATTATCTTTCATAATGACACACATCTCTCATTATGTGAGAGGTAAATTATTTGAAGGTGGTAAGAAAAATGCACCTAACAATCTACAACATAAAAATAACTAGTTAATGTAAATAATACTAATAAAAAATATTGCATCCTTAATTTACACATTGATTGACACTAAAAATAGAGAAAAATAAGGTCAAACTTTATGTATAATATGTTATGAATTATATCACGTACATGAGGATCTGTGTGAGACAAGTGTTTGAAAAACCATTCAATACCTTCAAGTTGACCAACAACATTATAATATAGAGAATATTTGTTCTTGAGCCTTCATAAAGGGGTTGTTTTTCCTTCTCAATAAGAGGTACATCATAAATATCATCATCGTTTTCCTCATCAATAGAAGCAAAGATGTCTTGAATCAATCTATTTGTCCCATCAACTGGCTCAACAATATTATTAGCCTCATCTTCTTCCATAGGATTGACTTGATCTTCAATATCCATACCGTCTTCCACATGATCTTGTATAATATTTTTTCTACTCCTACTTGGTAGATATTTATCTGGTGACAACCACCTAGGAGGATTTATCTTTACAATTACAAACAATGAATAACATTAGTGTATATAACAAATATTAAAACAAAATAAATTTTTATAAACAAAATCAATACAAAGACATATATAATGACTAACTTACCATGAGATGAAATATATGCCTCCCTTCAAAATGCCCATATGTAAAACAATGTCTTTCAGTTGTTTTCCTTACAATTCTTTTTCTTTTCAATCCCCTGCATTGATTGCAAGGGAAATAATTTTTCCCATCAGTACCGACCTATGTCTCCAATGCATCCCTTAACCTAGCAATCATCCTTTGACTCTCTTCAAGTGTTGGCATTGGGATTTCCTATATTTACAAAAAAATCCACTGAATCAATATAAGTACATTAATAGAGGAATTGTATATTCTTACGATACAAATGCCATCGAATTATATTGACCCCATATGTACTAGAGAATTAATCCATTTTCATCATAGATTAATTAAAGTTTTATAACAGTAATCAAGAATTAATCAACAAATGAAAACCATACATTTTTACCACATAAGTTCCAAATCTTGACTATAAGCAAGTAATAAAATCAAACAATAAAAGAGAACCACACCAAGACAAATTGTACAGTAATTAAATGAATTGAGTAGACATGTTCATACCTATTTCCTAAGAAAACATTTGTGTCCCCAAATGAAAGAGGGTCTAAGGGTTCGAGATCCAATCTGGGTATTTATAAAAGAGACAAAGTAATATTAAAAAATTGTAACCTTCAAAGTACAAAATTCAAGATATGCAGATCAAGAATTGGAATTGAGGTAAGTATCACATATATAAAAGACTAATAAATAATGAAACGAGCAATGATCATAAAAATATTTTATAACTGTTGCACCTACAACAAAATAATTGAAAACACTAACCTCCATCGATCTTCTAACAAACATTGACTATGTCAAAGGTGACCAAGTCAATGAAGTTACTGACAGCTAAATTGTTTTCAAATGGGTAGTTGTCATCCTCTAGGTTCGTTGATAGATCGATGAACTATCCTCTGGGTTTGTTGAAATATCGATGGATATAGATCTCTGTCAGAAGTTTGACGTTCATCGGGGCACCCACAAAAAAAAGATTAAAATTTAAATATTATGTCGTAATTTGAAACAATATGATTGGATTTATCCTTATCATCAGAATTTTTTGTTGAATTTTGACCCCATATGTAGTAGTGATAGTCAATTGTCCAAATTTTATTTCATAAAATTCTTTGATCTTACCATCATAATATCTATCTGAAAGGCATTTTATGCTAAAATTGTTTCTCAAATTGCTTCCAAGTGATTTTCCTCTCACTTATATTATTCACTTTTTTTAGGCCTTTCCACCAAATAGATGATTTTCCATTCATATTCAAGCTAGCCACTCTAGCCTTCATGTTCCTAGAATAGACATGTACTTGAAAATATTTCCTTATTTCAAGAAGCCAAGATTTATATTCTTCACTTGATTTCACCTCACCATCAAAGGTGGGTGGTTTTACCTTTCTAAATTCCCCTGTAAATAATATCTCAAATCGCTCTTCTTATTTTCTCTATAAGAAGGACTTGAACCATTGTTGATTGAACAATCATAATTAGTTATATCCTTTTGTAATGACTCTGCTAGTGTACATGTCCCATAATTGGATGTCTAATTCTTAATACTATGGGACCTCTTACTTGAAGAAATTTTACCAAAATTACTTCGAATCTATCCTTAATTCATTTTTTTTTTAATTTCCATCAAACTCCATAATAGGGAAACATTTGATTCATTTTGTTCTTCTTGGTATTTTACTATCTTCTCATTATATGCCCTGCAAATCTAAAATTCTACTTTCAATATTTTCATGGTTTATGCCATTTTTGGAGGAGTCTCAATAGCCCTTCTTTCATTAGACTCAATTTATTGAAGTTTTGGTAAATCTTCCATGGAAACACTTACTCAGATCCGCAACACTGATTTCCTACAATTATTTGAATATTAGTCACATTGTTTTGTAGAAAAGAAAGAAAATACAATCTTAGTTTTAACATAACAACATAAGTTACTATCATCTATTCTTCCTTGAGCCCATACAACCCCTAGTGTTTTATTAACCTTGCCTCTGAAACCAATTTGTAATGTACACATTTGCTAAATCATCAAAATAAGACTAATTTTTTTTTACACATAATTCATAATTCTTTCTTTCACATACATGTACTTCAAATTCCAAGCATCCTGATTCTAAGACTAATGAAGTGATGGTTTTTTTTTTAAGTATAGAAGCAAATTCCAATACTTAAGACCATGGATATAGGTTTGCAGAAACAATGGGTTTAAGAATACTTATTATGGTATAAAATGTTTGTGTATTTTAACTGATCTTTGAAAGGCTAGGAAGGAATACGACTAGATGTTCCTATTCTTTGATATAAAAAACAACACCTAGGACGCAAAAACTAGATTTTCACATGATTTCCTTTTATTTGATAAGGAATCCTTTTTAGACTTACCAGAAGGAAATTGGCAGTCCTCATTGAGGAAGGGTTCATCCATCAGTTGATCATTGGGTTGGTTTGGCTCGAAAGGATGAATAGAAGTTTCCTTAGAACCTTCCTAGAGCCCATCAATAGCTCCATTATCCTTCAGTATCTCTAAATATTTTGAGTTTATATTTTGTTCTTTATAATTTTCCTCTCCCGTAGATGTATTCACCTTCTACATCTAGATTTTCCTAAAGATTGAGTGAGTGAATTCTATTGCAAGATTACCATAGCTTTGTCATCATCATCCACATCTGAAAGGTATTCCTTCATAGTTTAAATTTAAGTGGTAAAGGTATGATTCTCTCCAAATTTGCATGGAATCTGCTAGCCCTTTGATAAGATCCAAACCAACTAAAATGAGAGCTATACCCAAATAGCCTGATTTTCTAAATGAAAAATCCACCTCATAGAAAATTCCTAAAGCAATCACAATTTCTTCAAATACCTATTCATACCACAAGATCAAAGGATGGAAAATAATCCTTACCTAAGTTGGGATGATGTCTAGATGAGATGACCCAGCATCAAAGTTGATATGCTAATTTTTCAAGAAAATAGGTTGAGCTCCCCATCTCCACCTTCTATCTAGTATATATTCCACCTCACTAGGATACCAAAAGGTCCATAATATCCATCCCCTTACTAGTATTAAGGCTTGAGGGGAGAAACTAGTTAAGGGTGAAAAATTGTTTTTTTTCCCAAGATTTTAGAGTTTCTATACTCATTCATATTCTTGGAAATCATCAAACTAGGGAACAATCCACCATATCCAAAATATCATTTAGTTTAGTCTTCTCACCTAAGGAAACATTGATATGTTCCTACAATTTTGTAACACATAAGCATCATTTGGGTTCTCTGCTTCCTTCATGATCCTATGAGACAGTCTTTTTTTATTTTTATATAGGGTTATTACACATGTTCTTGAAATCTATCATTCCTCTGATGAAACCATACTAAGATACCCTATAAAAATTTTGTGCCAAACCATAACAAGAAGCATTGAAACCTACACAACTCAAATCTAGATTAATATCTTCTGCAACGAAATAATAAGAATGACCTTATGCATTAATATCACCTATACTAGGGTTTAATTCTTGTGGATCTCTTGGATCTACCCTTTCATATTTCTTTGTAGGATCCATGGATACGCCCTCTAGATTTTCTAAAATCTCCACTAAAAATATACCTAACTCGATTAAGAGAATAGACAAAGCCATTTTCATATCACCAATGATGGCAACAATTTCATATTCCAATGGTCTTGAACCCATCGATGCATTCCTCTATGGCATCAATGTCTCATCTATTGGGTGAAAATATGGATAGGACTAAATTTGTTGACCCTTCTGTGGATCATCTGAGTAATCTATGGCTTGTTCCTCATAGTTCAACATTTTTACTAGCTCCTTTTACCTCTAAACACTGTCACCACCACCTCAGAATATACCTATAGAAACCTTGCTAAAACCCTATGGAAACCCTCCCTCCATAATGCTTATTTGATAGATTTAAATTGGATTTAGGGTTGTGATATGAGGGACACATTCATATATACTTAATGAGAGGCCATAAAACACATATTTCAATCATTATGTCAATTTCATAATAAAAATAATGTTTTTTATTATTCATAAATGCTCATGAACGAATGAATGGATATCATACTATCTATTTCTCGACAAACATCATGCATGCATAAAAAGAATCATGAACATGTACCACCTTTTAAGTTTTTTTGCAAGTAGAAAACCCTTTGAATTCTCCAACCATATCTAGAAACAGAGTGGAAAAAAGAGAGACTCCTTTAGAAGATCTAGGAGTAGGATCTTAGGATTGATTAGAGCTCCCCATCTATCAACTAGACCAGACCCCCTTGAGTAGAAGAGGAATTTGCATTAGATAACCAAGATGAATTAGATATAGCTAAAATCTTTAGCTAAATAAGTAATTAAGTTGTCATATTATAATTCAAAACTAACATTTGATTTGAAAGGATCACGACTCAAGATTTGCAAGAACAAAAAAATCTCTCAATTATAAAAAAATATGATTGACAAGGACACATAATTTTTTTTTATCAAGGGATAGATTCAATTGATGTGACAAGGTATCTAAGATTACAATTCATGAAGGGGATCTTATTATAAAGTTGTGTTAAATTTTGAAATGGTCGATTAGTATCTAAGGTTAGTATAATTTAGTATAGGGTTTGTGTAATGTCCCTTTCCAAATAGGATCTCCAAAAAAGGAGGCTTAATGGTCTAAACCACCCCGTTAGACTATAGCAGGGGCCAAAGAGGGGTAAACAGGGTTACTAGAGGTCACTCTAGTCACAGGTGTTATATTCGGAAAGTGAAATTGAGCTAACAAGGGTTAACAATGCTTTTAAGTCATTATGAGCTAAAAATAGAAGTCAACAGTGAATTAGGGTTTCAACAGTGATTTAGGGTTTTAACATGATTTAGGGTTTTGGAAAGCTATAAAGGAAGGGTCAGCGACCTAATTCATTATTATGCAGATTATGACTTGTCATTGAGGAGAAGAGGCGCATCTCAGGAGAGATAGTTCAGCGTATTCTAGGAGGAAGACACCAGTTGGCTGATTTCGGTGTTGAAAGACACACCCTAGTCACCGGGAAGATCATCCGGGTCTTCCTCATTCTTCATTCATTCCGCAGTGCTCCCATATTCCGGGTATTATCGTTTAGTTGCTTATTTGTATTCCAGCTAAGATCCTTTTGTCTTTTGATCTAGCCGAGTGTTGTTATTTTATTCAGCCGCAGGTACTTATTTATATTCCGACTAAGATCCTTTGTATGTTGATCTAGTCGAGTATTGTCAGTTATTTAGCTGCATTTGTCCATTTTGTAATCCACAGAGATATCATAATACAAACTGCAGTCCTTTGTCATGTTTATTATTTGTATGATCATTTATATGCTATAAACCTTTGATCCTACACACACATTAGCAGTGTTTCCCAGACTAACCAAGTCAAGAACATTATAGTGGTATCAGATCTTTAGTCCTGCCAGCCTGTGACTAAAGACAATGAGTGCAGCAGAAGACCCAGAGGGTCGTGAACATGTAGGTGACGAATATGTCACTTACAATAGGCATCAGGAAAGAAGGCATAGGCCTGATTTTCCCCCTTTTCCTCCTAGCTCAGAGGA
>SNQJ01S0058614.1:0-33974 GCA_010110895.2 Picea sitchensis
AGTCAACAACCCTAACTTGAAATAATCATAACTATGTACATGTAATGAATATAGATATGAAAAATCATACACAATGTTCTTCAGTGTGTTTTATGAAATTCCTCCATGTGTCACTACTTGGAACCTCTCAGAAAAGGAATTATAGAAAAAATGGCATACCTTGTTGAATTATTGTTTATTCTAGAGAGAGAACTTGTAGAACGTGCCCCACACAGAATATTTGGTGTATGGATATGAAAATTGTACATAGAATACTACATATTGTACTCTAACCAACACATTTGGTCTTACTGAATTTGGATCTGTTATGAAGAAGTTATGATGTTTTTACTGGAAACACTTGTTTTAGACTAGTTTCAGGACTAGCCACAAACCCTATTTTCCACGGAGTGTAACTCCAAAAATGAAATGACCCACAAGATGAAATTAATACCACAAGTACTTGGATATGTGTCCTCAATGGCCTCCCAATTTCACGGTCTTAAGCATTCTAGAAAAAACGTTATTGCGAAAATGGTGAGATGACTTGTAAATAACATACCTTAGAAAGCGTCATCAAAAGAATTTATCCTCCCTTTAATTTGGACCTTCTTTACTTCAGCTTCCCTCTGAAATTCATCTTAGATATCCTTTGGTTACCTCAGTCACATGTAGATATTCAATATGATCAAGTGTGATTAAAATGAGAGAGCCTTGCCTCTTATTTAAACTTTCATGTAGCTTCCTCAAGGGGTTACCTTTTAACCATCTTAACCCAATTTCATTATTTTAGGGTTAACCCACTTCTAACCACTTTCCATAATTAGAAAGTTCTCCATTTATTTTATTATTTAAATAATCCTCCTTGATTTTGTCACTTCACTTTATTATTTAAATAATCCTCTTTGACTTTGTCACTTCACTTTATTATTTAAATAATCCTCTTTCACTTTGTCACTTCACTTTATTATTTAGATAATCCTCTTTGACTTTGTCACTTCACTTTATTATTTAAATAATTTCTTCTTTGCAAGCACTTTGACTTTGACCTTTTGGGGCTTCAAGCCAACATACAAGGGTCCTCCAAATTCGTAAGGCCATAACTCTCAAACCGTGAGGAGTTATGTGACAGTCCACATACCACCAGAAATGGCATGACATATATTATCCATATAGAATAGTATTAACTGCAAATAAATCAAAATCATACCATTATACATCAACCAAACTTGATTCCATTACCCAAACCTTTTTTCTACCGAAATTCACTATCAAACTTTCTTCAACAGTTGACATCAATGACAACCAACCCAATTAATCAACAATATCCCCCTTTAGAATTGATGGAAACACTTTGATGCAATACTGAAATCATATCACTCATGCTCCCCCTGGAACCATGCCTGCATCTCTTTGATGAATGCCCCTTCTAGAACTATGTCTCTATCATCTACATCTAATAAATCTCTCCCCCTTTATCATCAATGAAGAATTTGTCTTTCCATTCAGGTTTTCTCCCCCTAATTGACTCGTCTAATCTCCCAAACTGAACTGTCCTCTTTATCGTGCTTCCTAATGTACATCTAAGACATATAAGATAAGCATTCAAAATCATTCATTTTGGAGTATAAATAACTCTGACTCTCTAGAGAAGATACTCAACGGCTTCCCGTGGAAGTTGTTTTATAAATATGTATGTCACTTGTTATTTAATTCCCACATATTCAACTCTGACGTTCTATTTTGCAACCTGTTTCTGTATAAAGTGATACTTCATTGGAATGTGCTTCGTCTTGGAGTGCATCACCAGGTTCTTTGATATACTGATGGCTCTTGTATTATCACAATATATTGGAATGGGATCATCACACTGAACCTGCATATCTATCAAAGTTTGTTTCAGCGCTAGAACCTTTGTACAACATGCTTTTGTTGAAATATACTCTGTCTCGGTTGTAGATAAAGATACTGATGATTGTTTTTTTCTTATCCATGATACTAAACACTCACCCAAGTAGAACGCTACTCCACTGGTGCTTTGTCGGTCATCAATGCAACATGTCCAATCTGCATCTGTGTAGGCAATAAGTGATAGATCCTTTCCTTTTGGATACCATAATAAAAACTCTTTTTTTCGCTTGAGATATCTGAAAATACTCTTAACTGCTAATACATGTGAGTCCTTTGGTGTTTGTTGAAATCATGTCACTTGTCCAACTGCCTGCATTACATCTTGTCTGGATGTTGTCACATATAGTAGGATACCAATCATTGACCTATATTTCCTCTCATCTGTAGACTTTGAATCATCATATTTTCTCAACTTGAAATTGGTTTGCATGGGAGTGATAACTGTTTTGGAATCTTTCATTCTGAACCTCTTTAGCATTTCTATGATATACTTGGTTTGAGAAATAAAAATTCCTTGGTTGCTTTGACGTATCTGAAGACCCAGAAAGAAGGATAGTTCTCCAAGTAATGACATTTCAAATTCATTATGCATGTCCTTCGCAAATTTATGTCTAACATGTCATTAGTACTTCTAAAAATAATATCATCAATATAAACTTCAATTAATAAAATAATATGTTGAGTTACCTTGATGTAGAGGTTGTTTTCTACACTTCCTTTTCCAGAACCCTGCTTGTTGTAGATATTTATCTAGTCTAGAGTACCATGCTCTAGGAGACTATTTTAGACTATACAAGGACTTCTTTAGTTTACACACATAATATGCATTCTCTAACAACTGAAATCCTCCTGGTTGTTCAATGTAGACCTCTTCTTCAAGTTCCCCATTCATAAAAGATGATTTTACGTCCATCTGATACACTTTAATTTTTTTGGAGCATGCACAATCTAAAAGCAATCAGATTGCTTCCATTTTGGCAACTGGGGCAAATGTCTCTTCAAATTCGATTCCTTTAACCTGTGCATATCCTTTACATACCAATCTAGGCTTGTTCCTTGTAACTTGTCCATCTTCATTCAATTTATTCATGTATACCCACTTTGTTCCAATCGCATTCTTATCCTTTGGTCTTGGAACCAATTCTCAAGTGTCATTTTTCTCTATTTGATCCAATTCTTCATCCATTGCCTTATTCTAAAATTCATCCTTGTTGGCCTCTTCAAAACAGGTTGGTTCAATCGTAGATGAGAGTGCTAGGTGCATTTGTTCTGGTGAACAGATTCTTCTTCTAGTCTCAACTCTTGCATCTTTGTTTCTGATAATATGATTTGAAGGATGCTTCTTCTGTACTCGTATTATAGGTGTCTTTGGAGGAACTTTATGAACTTTCTCTTTTTCTTCTGTCAAATCCTCTTCATCTTCCCCTTCTACTTCTTTTTCATCTTCTTCTTCTTCTTCATAAATTTTTTCCATTGATTCATTTTCTTCTTACTTTAATTCTTGTCTACGTGTAGTATCAATTGTTACATTGATTCTTTCCACAAATTTTTTCAATCTTAGGTCGTAACACTTGTATTCTTTCCTTATACTTGAGTAGCCAATAAGTACTCCTTTGTCCACATGAGAGTCAAACTTTTTCATTCTTCTATCTTCTCTTTTGATATAGCATTTGCTTCCAAAAACTCTGAAGTTCTTCACATTTTTTGGTCTTCCTTTCCATAGCTCGTAGGGATTTTTTTCAATGTTGTTTTTGAGAATTACTTTGCTTTTAATGTGAACTGTTGTATGCACTGCCTGTGTCCAAAATATATCTGTCAATTTGGAATCCATTAGCATTTTTCGATCCATTTCCTATACTGTCATGTTCCTTCTTTCAACAACTCCATTCTATTGAGGTGTCATAACAACGGAGAGCTACCTTTTGATTCCATGCATGATACAGTAGTCCATAAATTCCTTTGAAGTGAACTCTCCTCCATTATCAGATCTCAAGCATTTTTTTTTTAATCCATTTCATTTTCAAGCATTTCCTTGTAGATCTTGAAGTTTTCAAAAGATTCTGACTTATGCCTGAGAAAGAAAACTAGAGTCATTCTTGTATAATCATCACCTAATAACATAAAGTATTTCTCACCTTTTAAACCCTTTGTTGTAGTTTCTCCAACTAGATCTTTCATTTAAACCTAATCTTTGTTTGCTTTCCTTGTTGACAATGCTTGCATAAAGTGTTGGTTGGTTTTGTGATCTGGGCATTTCTCTAATTTCTGCAATTTTGCTAACTTTAACAAGGTTACAAAAATGTATGTGACCCATTCTTTTGTGCCATATCCAACTTTCATCTTCCTTTCCTAGGAAACACTTTTCATTTCCAATTTCACTTAATACATATATGTTTCTTGAAGTTCTCGCAGTTGTTGCAATAAATTTTCCTAAAACTTCATTTCTTATCTAGAACTTTTGTGAATAGAAAGTAACTTTATGACCTTGGTCTCACATTTGAATCACACTTAGAAGATTATGTTTCATATCTTGGACTAGTAGAACATTTTCTGTGTTGGTATTCTTGTTCCCAATTATGACTGTGCCTTTTCCAATGATTTTAGTTGAATCATAATTTACGAAGGAGATCGATCCATATATTTCCTTTATTAATGTAAGAAACCTATATCTATCACATGTCATGTGTTTTTAACATTCACTGTCAACATACCAACCATGTTTCTTCTTCTTATCTTGTAGAGCGAGTGTGCATTCTTCATTGCTATACTCATTATGCTTTCTTATCCATGTCCTTTTCTGAGGTTCTTGTCTGTGATTGTTGTTGTTCTATTGTGGTTCTCTAAGAGGGATTGTCATTCTACAATCTTTGGCCATGTGTCCAAAGCTTTTACATTTGTAGCATTCCACTTTAGTGCTCAAATATTCAAACATGTTGTAAATGTTTCTCTGTATTTCACTAGGACTTCTTGGATAACCCTTTTGTGTATGACTTTCAATGTTGTTTGTGTTCCTTTTGTTACCTCTGCAATTCATAGATTCATGTCCAAAATTATTATATGCATAACATAAACCAAAAGATATAGTTTGATACTTGGGAGTTAAAGATATTTTTAAGGGAGGTACTCTTATGAATCCTTCTTCTTCCCGAGGCCTATCTATTTATGTCGGTCGTTGATTTTGAAATATAAATCTTCTCGGTGGAGGAGTGTCCCTGTAATTTTCTTTATAGAACTTCCTATCCCCTTTGATTGTTTCTGCATAGCTTTTTGGATATATTTCATGTTCTGTTTTTTTGGATCTTGATCCTTTTTCTGTCTGATTGTATCCAAGTATGAACTTATTATGATGAGGTTTTTGACTGTTGATAATGTCATTCAAAACTTTTGAGTTGTTCTGCATATTTTTCTTTTGAAGATCCTTTCTTAATGTGACAATTTCTACTTTCAAATTTTCAATGATCTTATCTCTTCCTTCTAGTTGTCAGTTGAGTGCTTCTTCAATTCTTTTATTTTATTCAATTTGAACCTTCAAATTTGTGATCATTGACACACAACAATTATTCTCAGTAGTCAACTTTTTCCTCTTCATATTCTTCTTTGGCCTCTTCATATTCTTCTTCGGAGTATTCTTTATCAGAGTCTTCTACTACCATGAATATAACTCTTTCTGTCTCACTGTCATGGACTTCATCTTCAACTGATTATGAGATGTCTTATTTGGTGCATAAGATTTTCTTGAAAACTTTCTTTGTGGTTATTTTTCCTTTATATGTTTGTTTTCTATTTGAGTAACCTTCATCATTTATCTTTTTCTTATGAGGACATTTGTTATCAAAATGACCAATACCATCACAATTAAAATAAATCAACGGAATCTTACCTCTATACCTGTGATTGGTTCCCTTGTTCAATATTATGACAAAGTTGGTCACTTCTTCATCATCTTTTGAGACGTCGCTGCTGTTGCTATGTTCTTTTTCTTTTTTCTTTCCCTTTTGCTTTGACCCTTTGGATTCTTTGAAGGCTGGTTCTTTCATATCTGGATTTTTGTGTTCAATTATCAATTCATATTTTGTGAATATTTCATGTATTTTGTCCATGCTTATTGAGTTTAGATCTTCTCTTTCTTCTAGTGTTGATATCATAGGGTCAAATATCATAGGAAGAGACCTTAGTACCTTTTGAATAATTACAGATTCTTTGATTTCTTCTCCCAATCCCAAGATTTCATTTATTGTTTCATCGAGTCATAAAAATTAAGTTACAATGTTCTCATCTTCCTTCATCTTTAGTTGTTCGAATTGACCTCTGTAAGTTTGAAGCTTTGTTGATTTGACTTTTGAATCTCCTTCATAAATATTTCAAAGTTTGTCCCAAATCTCTTTAGTGGATTTACAATGTGTAAATTTGGTGAATATCGATTCTCCAAGACCATTTGGAAGTTCATTTGTGGGTTTGGAATTATTCTGACCGATTTTCAATGCTTTGTCATTTTTCGGCGGAACTGTTGGTGTTGTGTATCCATCTACAATTAATTACCAAATTTCAAACCCCTGTGCCTATATATATGTCTTCATCCTTACGCTCCAAATGCATACTTTTGTGCATCAAACTGTGGTATTCCACTTTTACACATGTTGTTGCTCTCCATGATATACCTTTCAATGCTTAAATTGATTTCTTAAGGAACCTGCTCGTATACCAATTGTTGGATTATTGAGAGGGGAGATGAATCAATAATAGAGAAATATAATCCTTTTTAACCATATAAATCTTGAGTTTTTTTATCAATGTAGCATTATCATCCAATATTTTTAGAGTAAATAAACAATGAACAAATGAACAATCATACACATACACAGTACACCAGTGTTTTTACATGGAAACCCAAAGCGGGAGAAAACCACATAATTCTTTTTCTTATATGTCTTGAAGAATTACATTCATTAGAAGAACCAACTTCCTTTGTTTTCAAGCTACAACTGGAAGGAGGCTCCAACCCCCTAGTTTGTCAGGATACAACTTGAGGGAAGCTTCAACTCCCTAATTCTATGGATACAACCAAAAGGAAGTTGCAACCCCCTATGTTCTCTATCTACAACCACCTGTACTTGCCCCATCCAACCACCCTGATGTATAAGTAGATTGATGGAGCCACTGTCACACTATCACTGTGAGATATACTGTTATAAAATTGTACCAATCAACCTACACCAAACAACCTATACCAATAACCTGAACCATGCATCAACCTATAATCAACTTGTACGATAAACAAGTGCACCAACCTGTACCTCAACCTCAACCAAAATCCCTCATCAATTTCATCATTCAAATATGATTTGTAACTCTATAATAGACCTGGTTTATATGATCACATATGTGCAAACCTTCCTTAACTTTAAAAACAAGAGACTAGCATTTTAATCAAACTTTACTTTAGTCTCACATGACTAGTTTTGGATTAGTCAACAACCCTAACTTGAAATAATCATAACTATGTACATGTAATGAATAAACATCTAAAAATAGTACACAATGTTCTCATGTAATGAATAAACATCTAAAAATAGTACACAATGTTCTCAGTGTATTTTATGAAATTCTCTGGTTTCAATGGAACCTATCAAAAAGGAGGCATAGAAAAATGGCATATTCTTTGTTGAATTCATGTCTTTATTCTAGAGAGTGACCTAGTAGAGTGTGCCCCACATGGAATATTTGTTGTATGGATAAGGAAAATGGTACAAAGAATAATACAAACTGTACTCCAACCAACACATTTGGTATTACTGAATTTGGATATGCTGGCGAGTAACTTTATATGTTTTTACCGAAGACCCGCTTGTGAATTAGCCTTAACCAGCCACAAACCCCATTTCAACTAAAGGTAATTCCAAAAACACAACAACCATAAGCTGAAATGTGTACCACAAGCATACGGATATGTTTCCTCAATGGCCTCCCGACAATACTGAATCATTCTATAAAAAAATGTTATTACTAAAATGGTGAGATGACGACTTTGCAAATAACGCACTTTACATCATCAAAACGAATCCTTATCGTCCACTGAATCGGCCCCTATTTCAGGTAACCTCCGAATTTTATTTAGATATAATTTAGTTACTCTTACCACATAGATATTTTTTCAAGTGTGATTAAATGAGAGTCTTGCCTCTTGTTTATACTTTTTTGTAGTTTCCTCAAGGGGTTACATTTTACCCATCTTAACCCAATTTCCTTATTTTTAGGGCTAACCTTAATTTTAACCACTTCCATAATTATAAAGCTAATTCATTTTATTATTTTAAATAATCCTCCTTGACCCCTTTCACTTTTACTTTTATTATTTAAATAATCCTCTTTGACTTTTGTCAATTCACTTTATTATTTAACTATCCTCTTGACTTAGTCACTTCACTTTTATTATTTAAATATCCTCTTGATCTGTCACCACTTATTACTTAAATAATCTTCTTTGATTTTACCACTTCACTTTATTATTTTTAAATAATTTCTTCTTTCACAATTTTGACTTCTTTTGACTTTTTGGGGCTTCAAGCCAACATAAGGGGTCCTCCCAAATTATGGGTGGGTCAGAATCAGCAAAACTCATGGAGGATTTATGTGATGTTCTAGATACCAATAGAAATGGAATGCTATGTATTATCCATCTAGAATAATAGTCTTGTACCTTAAAAATATATAAAAACTCATACTCATTATACATCAAACAAACTTTGGGTCCATTACCCAACTCTTTTGTGGTACTGTAATTCACTATCGAACTTTCTTCATGTTGACATCAATGAAAACTAATCCACTAATCAACACATCCTCTTTGGCATTGATGGAAACACTATGATGCACATTAAATCATATCACTATACTTCCTCGAACTATGCCTCGTGATTTTTGTGACTGACAACCTCTTGGAACCATGCTTCTATCCTTTTCATCTCATAAAACTCTCCCCCTTTGTCATCACTTTGAAGGTATTCCTTCCTTATCTGCCCTGCTCTCCTAACCTGACCGCTTGATCTCCGACCAAATTTCCCTCTTGAGTGGTACTTCTTCGTACATCTAAGACATATAAGATAAGAATTAAAAATCTTTTTGGAGTATAAATAACCTGTCTCTAGCTTAAGATACTCAAAGGTTTCCCATGGAAGCAGTTTTGTAAAAATATCTACCACACCTGTTCTTTGTGCCCACATATTCAACTTTGACGTTCTTCTCTACAACTTTTTCCCTATAAAGTGATAATTTATTGGAAAGTGCTTCATCTTGGAGCGCATCACTGGCTCTTTGAGATATTGATGGTGCTTGTATTATCAATAGATTGGAAATGGGCTTAATCATACTCAAACCGTGACATCTCTGCCGATTTTGTTTCATCCCTAGAACCTTTGTACAACATGTTCATGCCGCAATATACTCTGCTTCTGCTATAGATAAATATATTGATGATTGTTTCTTGTTTATCCATGATACTAAACATCACCCAAGTAGAACATTCACCGCTGCTTTTTGGTCATCAATGCAACCTTCCACATGCATCTCGTAGGTATTAAGTGATAGATCTTTTCCTCTTTGATACCATAATCCAAACTCTTCTATCTTTGAGATATCTAAAATCCTCTTCAATTATTAATACATGTGATCATTTGGTGCTTCTTGAAACCGTTCCACATGTCCAATTGTAATGCATTACATATGGTTCTCGATGTTTTTACATAGTAGGCTACCAACCATCGACCAGATTGCCTCTCATCCAGACTTGAATCATCATATTTTCTAAACCTGCAACTGGCTGGCATTTTCCATTCAAAAATTCTTTAGAATTTCTATGATATATTAGGTTTGAGAAATAAAAATCTTTGGTTTCTTTGACGTATCAGAATTAAAGAATGATAGTTCTCCAAGTAATAAGATTTCAAATTCATTATGCATGTCCTTGTAAATTTCTTGGCTTAACCTGTCATTCATACTTCCAAAAATAATATCATCAACAAAAATTCAATTTAATAAAATACTATTACCTTTGATGTAGAGGTTGTTGTCTACACTTCCTTTTCCAAACCCTTCCATTGGTGTGATATTTCTATCCAGCCTAGTATACCATGCCTTAGAGCCTATTTTAGACCATAAGGCCTCTTTTAATTTCCACACACATGTGGTTCTCCGGAACCTGAACTTTCCTGGCTGGTTCAATGTAGACTCTTCTTCAAGTCCCCTTTGGCAAAATTTACCTTACATCCATTACATTACACTTTAATATTTTGGAGCATGCATAAGATAAAAACAATCTGATTGCTTACATTCTGACAACTACGGTAAATGTCTCTTCAAAGTCGAATACTTCAATCTGTGCATATTACGAGCATATCTAATATATTTTACATTCCTTGTAGCTTATTCATTCATTCAATTTATTCCTATATACCCCCTTTGTGCCGATCACATTCTATCATTTGTCTTGAATCTTAAATTCTAAGTGTCATTTTTTCTATTTGATCCAATTTCTTCATCCATGGCCTTATTCCAAAATTCATCCTGTCGGGTATTCAAAATAGGGTTGTTCAATCCATAGATGAGAGTGCTAGGGTTCATTTGTTCCGGGTGAGCGTTCTTCTTCTGCATATTTCAACTCCTCGTGATCTTTATTTCCTATAATCCTATCCAAGGATGATTTATTTCTTTGTACTGCCCTGACATAGGTGTCTTTGGAGGAATTTATTGAACTTATTATTCTTCTCTCTTCCTCGCCGATCCTCTTCATCTTCCCTTTCTACTTATTTTTTCATCTTCATTTCTTTTTACTGAATTGTTCCATTGATTCTATTTTCTTCTTCCTTAATTTTTGCTTCCACCGCTTTCTATCAATTGTTACATTGATGCTTTCCACATCTTTTGTTCATCATTAGTTGTAAAACTACAGGCTCTTTCCTTGTACTTGAGTAACTAACAAGAAATCCTTTGTCCACAGAGAGTCAAACTTTCCCATATTTTGCCATCTTCTTTGATGTGGTAGTGTATTTCTTCCCAAAAAACTTTTAAATGTTTTCACATTTGCTATCTTCCTGCCAGATCAGAGGAGTTTTGTGGTGGTTGTTTTCAGCATTACTTTTGTTTTGAATGTGAACTTATTGTATGCACTTCCTTTGTCCAAAAGAGATCTGTCAATTTGGAATTTATCCATTCATTTAAATTTTGATTTATCTTCTTCCTAGATTTTGATTTTATTTTAAATCCTTTAATTTATTTTAATATTTTAACTAGTCCCTTAATTAAACTTAGACTTGAACTTAATATCTAACTTAGGCTTAGAATCTTGTTAGGCTTTAGGTTTTGTAATTCTTACTAAATTAAACACCATTTTTATTCTAACAAGGTCTAAAACATTTCCAACATTTCTAGGCCAACAACCATTTGGACTCATACTTAAATTGAAGGTGCCCTTCAAGACTAGACCCTCAGTGGCTCCAAGGGTTCCAATATCCCAGGACTAGTTTTGGAAGCCTGTTCAACCCTTGAGTCAACAACACTACTTGGTCGAATTCTTGTGAGAGACCAAGGCTTCTACGAATAAGGACCTACCCATTGTGTGCCACTTAGAACCACAGACCGACTGTCTACGTCAAGTTCACTATTATCAGGAACCTATCAACTAGGGTAATCACTAACTTTACCATTCAAAGTCATTTTAGGAGTGTTAGTGAAGCCCAGATGTACACTCCATGCACCTCTCCTTTAATGTTTCTTTGCATGGCCCTTTACTTTTATGAGTTGGATAAAAGCATCAAGCTAAGCCTACATCCATCAAGAAAACAATGTCAATAATCCATATGCATAAACCATACTGTAATCAATCATACATCTCATGTGCATAAAATTAAATAATCAAGCAAATACAATCCACTCTAATTCTATGGAGTCCAATGAAGACCATTGATGCCATCAACATCCACAACATGTCAAGTGTCTTGCACACTGTGAAAATCACCAATAGCATCTACCAATATATATACATCATTAATATCAAGTCACACCACAATACATTATCATCATCATATAAAACCCATAATCAAAACGAAATAATAATATATGGTCGGTCACTTGCACGCAGCGTCCCTCAAATCTAATATGTCAATGCGGGACTAATAGAG
The DNA here is from genome assembly GCA_010110895.2 of Picea sitchensis. Classification (NCBI taxonomy): domain Eukaryota; kingdom Viridiplantae; phylum Streptophyta; class Pinopsida; order Pinales; family Pinaceae; genus Picea; species Picea sitchensis. Next base: position 12,063 of record SNQJ01S0058614.1, read on the forward strand.
GATCTCTACAATCAAGTTTATTGAATGGATTCAATGCATACACCAATGGGTCCATGGTATTTTGCATAAATTTAATGCTAAGTAAAATCTACGCCATCATCAACACCAGATTGTAACATCCCTCTCTTACGCACACCTGGTTTTAACTTATTTTGAGGACACTTGCTCCCAAGGGATCCTGTGATTATTATACTATTAAATACTTGATTTCGATTATGAGGAGTCATGTATTGATGACATGTTGTCTTGTTTTGTTGATATAGATAGGTTATATTTCAGCTTTCCCCAGTGTGTAGGATTTTGGACCTCGAGACGAGGGCATCTATGGAACCCCTTGGACTCCAGATAAAAGTTGGGGAGTGAACCATTTGGCTCATTGTTTCATATGTGACATACTAGTGCATCCCTGACAGATGATACATTATGGATACATTTTGACATGATCTCGCCATCAATGAAAGTCGACTTTATAACTTGCCGACCGTGACCACATGTGGGAGGCACAAGTGCATGACTATCAGAGATGTTGAGGAATAGGTGCATTAACTATCCTCACACAACCTACTAGCTGGATGGATCGAATCAGAGGTTAACGACACTCTGTTCGAGAGGGATCTACGATGGCCAGGGAGGGTAGATCACGGCCACCACGATGATTCTAAAGGGGAGCTACTGTGGGCATCTTTATTACTTAGAGGCCCTAGTCTCCCACAAGATAACCTGGTGGAGTATTGAATCCAGGGTTTTTGATGTCTACCAAGTCACTAAAGAGGCGATTGGCACCCTTGAAGCACAAAGATGCATCTTGAAGGACACTTCACACAATAAAATGGAAAAGAGGTAGGAGTGGCACCCCTTTGAGAACATAGTGTGTCCCAAGGACACGCCACAGAAGAGAAACAAAAAGTAGAGTGACACTTTGATAACCTAGTGTATATTGAAGGGCACGTCAGTGGTTGTTATTAATAATTGGAGCTAAACCTATATGGATTTAGACCTAACGCAGCTATGAACATTTAAAACTTTTCCCTAATAAAATGTCATCAGAAGATAAAGTCTAGTCTCTAAATTATAATTTCAGATAAAAAAATGTATATATATATATATATATAATGATAATTTTCATTAATCTTGTGACAAGAAGGGGTAAGCAATTAGATTTTGATTCATAAAGTTTGTTGGGATAAAATGGAAAAGGGAAATACTCACTATTTTATTATGCTAATTTAAAATTTATTATTTAAAAGGGGAAATAATTTCTTTTATTATATTATGATAATTTAAAATTTAAAGGAAAAAGCACTTTTACACTTACCAATTTGAGTTCTAAAATGAAAGGGAAAGAGGAAATATAAAAATTTAGGGAATCTAGGAAAAGAGGGAAACATAAAAATGTTGGACATACTGCACACATTGAGGGGAGGGGTAATGAGTGGGGATATTTTTTCCTAAAGCTTCTCTCATTGACAAAAAAAATCCTTAGCTGACATTCAAAATTCTACTCATTACTCATTGTTGTCATTTATAATCAGTTATTAGATGAATTATATCAAAATATATCATCACTCAACAAAATCATCTCCACAAGGAACTCAAAAGAACACAAATGTATGTACAATTTTTCATTATGGACTTCAATCCGTGGGTTTTTCAAAGAACAACCTAATAGAGTACAACCTGTAAAAGAGCACCCAGGATCTTATATGCAAGACTCATCTACATTCTTCAGCACCAACTGAGATGAGGCAACAATCCCTCAACAGATATTAACTGTTTGCTATAAACAAGTGCATCAAATCCATGCACCAACCCTCAGTGCCAAAACCTATAATCAACCCTCACAATAAACAAGTGCATATGACCATGTACCAAGTATATACCAATCATGTTTCAAAATACTCAACAATGACTCATCAATATGTACCAACATCATCAACCATACATCTCATCAACTATTTTATGTCCAACCATGACTAGTTTTGGATTAGTCAACAACCCCAACTCTTGAAATAATCATAACTTTGTACCAGAATGAATAAATATATGAAACTAATACACAATGTTCACAATGTTTTGTATTCACCTCTCCAGGTGGAAACTACTTGAAACCCTCTTAGAAAATGTGCTATAGAAAAATGGCATACCTTAAGGAATTCTGGCTTATTCTAGGAGAGCATCCTTTGTAGAGTGTGGAAACTACACAAAATATTCATTGAATTGATATGAAAGTAAGAAGAAAAAATACTAAATATTGAAAAATTCTAAAACACATTTGGTCTCACTAAATTTTCATCTATTATGAAGAAGTTATAATGTTTTACCCTAAACAGATGTTTTAGACTAGTTTTAGACTGTATTACAAACCCTTTTCCACCTATAACTCCAAAAAATACAAATTCAACCCACAAGATTAATTTTTACCAATGCATACTTGGGCATGTTTTCTCAATGGAATAGAAATTTCATGGTTTGAATCATTATATAAAAAGTTTATAGCAAAATGGCAGATGACCTCAGTAAATAACATACCTTGTAGAACCATCAAAAGAATTTATCCCTCTCTTCAATTCTGGCCCCTTCTTCACCTTCCTCTACACCAGATTATATATCCCTGGTTACCCTCATTCATCTATAAATATTCAATATGCTCAAGGGTTCCACACCAAAAATTATCAAGAAGCTCTCACAAGAAGCTCTCCATCATTCAAAAGATATTCTCACAAGAATCTCTCCATTGATCCAATAAAAGGATGAGATCTACAAGAGACCACACATCTTATTTATACTTTCATCCTCTAGGTCACTTAACCCAGTTTTGAGTCACTTAACCCATTTCAGGTCAATTTAACCACTTTCCTATTTTAGGGTTAACCGCTTCCATAAATAGAAATTTCTCTCCAATATTTTATCATTTAAATACTATTCTTTGATTTTTTCTCATCTACTTTATCATTTCTTGATTTTTCACTTCTTTTATTTAAATAATCCAACCTGAATTTGTCACTTTACTTTATCATTTAAATAGATTTCTTTCTTTAGGTCACTCAACCCATTTCTAGGTCACTTAACCTTATTTTCCTTATTTTAGGTTAACCACTTTCCATAAATAGAGTTCTCCAATACTTTATCATTTAAATATTCCTTCTTGGATTTTGTCACCTTGTTTTATCATTTTTGATTTTGTCACTTTATTATTTAAATAATCCACCTTGACTTTGTCACTTCATTTTTATCATTTAAATAATGATTTCTTCTTTTAGGTCACTTTGACTTCTTTTTGACCTTGGGGCCAAGCCTTCATGTGGGGGTCTCATCTCTGTGAAGGCCATAACTCTCAAACCATTAGTATTTATGTGACATTCCATTATGTCTCATTGAAAAGGACAAGTACTATCAATTCTAGGATAGTTTCACCAACAATTTCCTTGGATTCTTCATCTCATTATTCCACATACAAGAATTGGTTCTCCAACCATTCTTCTAGATAAATCAATCTCAGAAGCTGCCTTTCCGTGGAGGGATTTTCACCATATGGGAAAACTTTGATTTCATCCATTTGTGTAATCTTTATCAATTCATGATAAGAAAATAATTAGAGAAAGGGTCCTCTAACCATTCTTCCTTTCTAGGATAACTCAATTCAGAAGCGTTTTCTCGAGGGATTTCTACTATACGGGACTACTTTGAGTTCATCCATTTATGTATTCTTAATAATTCACGGTGATAAGATTTGAGTCATTCATTATTTTCCAACAATGCATCATATACCAAATGAAGTCCACAACGCATCCATATTCATCATGTATCAATGACAACGCGTTGATCCATCTTCATGATATCAATGACAACTCATTGATCCATCTTCACTCATGCATTCTCATGAAGGAAAATACATATTATATACATAAATCATCATAAATCAACTCTTTGAAATCAATCAATCAATGCAATATCAATTAATGAAATCAATCAATCAAAAAGTCCATTGGCATCACGACAACATGATCCAACACCCCTTTGGAATTGATGGCACACCAACATTGATGTTAACACAAATTACTATAATTATTGATGTCACATGTAGATAAGGCATGATCTGCATCATTCAATGTGACTTATCTCTCCCCATCAATAAACATCAATCACATCAGTGTGATTAACTCTCCTTTGACATCAATGGCAAATGGCCATTCTCATCTTGGGGCTACTTCCCTCACAACTCTCCTTTGGGGGTTTCTCCCCTCGTCTCTAATGTCTTTGATCTTCCTCTATCAATCTCATTTCTTTGAACAAGTGGGATAATTACCTAAGTAATGTTGAAGATACATCAAACATACTCCCCTGCGACCATCAGCCCTAATCGAAATTATGCTCATGTGCTCTTTCTTCATAGGGCCTTTTTAGGTATGCATTCAGATAAATATCTCCTCCTAGAATCATGGGAAGAAGAATGACTTCCCATGGGTATGTCTCCTTATCTTTTGCAAGATGAATATTGTGCTACTATATAATGATCCTGGACCTTTCATTCATCAAACTCATGCCATACCAAGCATCGAAGCAAAGATATGTCAACAATGAAATAAAGAATCATGAGCAAAATATCAACTATACATCATGTACAAAATGTGTGCTCATCATGCACAACACCTATGTACATCAACATCATGCACGTGCCAAAAGATATCAATTCCATGGAATGTATCAATCATATGCCTTTATCAACATGCCAACATGTGCATCTACCAATATGCCAACCACATGTGCATCTACCATGTCAAACAATGTATCATATCACCATGAGGGTTCCAATTAGCGAACCAAGTGCCATAATAATGTATCTCAAACAAATTCAAATTGTTGTGCTAATCAAGTAGTACCAATGGTGTAGTATCATCAAGCATATGCCATCTATGAGTGTGTACCAAACATGTACATTACCATGCACCAATACCACAAATGATGAATCCCATAGATGTATGCTAAACCCTTCATAAACATGTGCCAATCAAACTCCTAGTAGGTGCCTCTTCCAATGTACCAGAAAAGTACCAATCATTCATCGTAATTATGGGATCAACAATGATGTACAACATGATCAATTTCTATCATATTACCTCTCCAACCATATGTACCAATATGTATCCCAATCCATGAAAAATGTATGCACCATGATATCAACATGTTTCCCAATAATACATCATAAGATATAATAATGAAACTTAAATATGTACTAGCCATGTACACTAATAGATCAACATCAATCCATCATATTAGTGTCATGCACTTTAGATTTTATTTTACATAATCCACAGATGAAGACTTAACTCGCAGCGAAATAGTCAACTCCGAACAAACAATGTCAAATCTCTTTACAAAGGTGTTATACCATCACATCGTTGCAATATGCATTTGTTTACTAATGATATACGCCATCCGGCTTCACAACATCTCACATATGTATGCAGCCTATATGGTGTCATCCCTACAGATAAACATGACTGAGCAATTAATCGTCACCCATGTATGCTTCAATAGATGACTTAATTGAGCTTCCCTTCGGGGCCTGCTTTCATTCTATTATATGTTTCTATCTTCTTCACTCCACTTTTTGTAGGATGTCTCTGCCTCGAATTGATTCCAAGAATCCGGCCTTTTAAAATATGTCTCCCTTCCTTACTTCATTCCTTCTTTCAGCCATGTTATTTTAAGTTCTCATCATGGACTTTCTTCTTTATGTTCCTTACCACTCATGGGATTTTAGGCCACCCATTACGCTTTGTAATATTTCATAGTGTTACAGTTGAACAATCAATGTGTCCTGTTTGATTACATCTCCAACATCTCATGGTGTTATAAAATATTCCATATATCTCCTTTCATAATATCTACAATCAAAAGCTTTGTGACTATATTCCAATACATAAATAATAGACGTCTACGGAAAGCATTTGCATACCTTGTTTTGGTGTGCCAAGAACAGCTTCGATGTCTTCCTTGTTTTGTTCCAGAATGATCCCAAGCCAAGTTCTTTCTTAAAATCACTAACTACTACTAATTTATTGAAGTTATTAAGTGAATACAAGATTCATCAACACATGGGAGATCACAATATATCTTCAAGATGTAGAGCAATAACAAAGAAGATCCCACCTTTTATTATGAGCAATGCAAGATCAATAATAGATGGTCAATCTGGTATAAAACCTTTAGATGGTCGCATGCTAACAGATATGAGCGTTACAAATGCTCTCACAATAAAAAAATAAGCCTCCAAAGGATGAGGGATATACAATGAAGACTAAATCATGATCTCGAGCCATACTAATGCTCAACCTGTCGAAAGTGTCATGTCCTTCTAGAATGTTGAAGCTCCTCAATAATTCCGCCCCGGTGCCAAAGTATGTCCAAATAATTCTAGAAAGCATGCCAAACAATAGATTGGTTGATGGTAATAACAACCCATGTGCCCTAATCTCCAAGATCCCTCTCACCCTATAGATTTGAAATCCTTAACAATGGTATGCCCCACTCAATAATTCTTACTTGCTACCAAAAGTGTCCAATCATCCCAAGAAATATGCCAAATGATAGATCTAACCTAGAAGGACAACCCGTGATGTCCAAATTCCCAAATCCACTCTCAAACTCCGTGAGATCTTAAATTTCCCACCTAATGGTGTGCCCCACTGTATGATTGAAACCCTAGTTGGTTTAGCCTTGACATGAGGCCTAAATGCCTGGAATTCTCCACACTAGATCGGGCTATGAGAACTAGCTGGGAGAAGTTTCGCATCAGATATCATGATCTCCTGGGACCGAAGTTTTACTGATTTTACGATCGCCCTATGGCTCCAAGATGTCCCACCGCTAGACAACGTAAAATGATGATAACTCTAGAAATCCTCAAACCAATGGTCCCTCGCCTCAAACAAAACCCAACTCCTTTAATGGCCCCACCGTGATGTCGGATCAACCTCCTTCTAGATGATGGTGTGCCCTTGCCGGAAACACAAGAACAAGATGACTTGCTACCCTCCTCAAGTGCTATATGAAGATATGATGAGATTATAATGGTGTGGAGGAGTCTTCATCCTCGAGACCAAGATGTGCAACAAGGTGAGTAGATATTTCACCACCGAGTTGCTCACAAGGGCTTGTTACAACAAAACCCCCAAACCTAATGCTCAAGAGCAATAGCAAATGAATCCAAACCCGAATGAGCAATAGGTGCACCTCGTGCCTTACTTTATACTTTCCCTTCCCACCCTCTGAGTTGTGGTTAACCCCCAGGCTTAATCTTCATCCTTCCGCTGAGCCATCTCCTTTATCCTTTCCTTTCTTAAGTCAACTTTAAAATATAACTTTTAACTTCTTGACACTTCCATCAGAGACTATGACCTTAGTAAGTGCCTGTGCCACTGAAAGCCTCTCATCACTTCAAGAGGTGGGGACATTACATGTTTTAGCCCTTTTGCCTTGTGTAGATGGTTGATTAAAATATTGTCTCTTTCTTTTGATGGATTCTTTCAGTATGCTTCTTTTGAGGTGCTTTCTTCAACATGTGTTCATCTTATCCTTTGTATCCAAGACCTTGGATTTATCATATGGTGATCTTTGAATTTCTAAGACCTCATCCAATATTAGTGAGCTATTCAATAATTGTTTTGAATTTTCTACCTTCTTTCTAAGGTCAACAATTTCAGCCTTCTAGCTTACAACATGACCTTCCTTTCATCATTTGATTCTTCAATAGTTCCTCTATTCTTTTGGCTTCAATTTGCATGAGATGGACAATAGTTTCAAAAAAAAATTATAAATCCCATCATCTATCTTTCACATTTTATTTTTCTATCTTTTTAGTCTTTGATTTCTTCTTTCCTTTTCTTCCAAGTTGAGGACCTCTTTATTGCTCTTTGAGCATTTCCTTTAATATCAAGAAGTACTTTGACTCCTCCTCCTAAGAAACTTTTTAGTGTTATTCAAAAGATAGTTATAGTGTGTATAAAATGATCACTTCTATATCTATATAAACCTTCTCAATTTCCTTTTGAAGTTCTAATAGATTTTCTTTTCTTATTCTTTTCCATGGATAAGCATCAAATCCTTATGACAAACTATTTCTGATCATTCTTTCATTGAGAAAAATTCAACATCATCGTGATTTTTGAATCAATGCAATCAAGAGTCTTTGGAGATTTCTATTCTTTCATTTTAGTGTATCTTTTCACTATCTTTCCTTTTTGCTAACATTATCACATGATTCTTTTTCCTTCAAAATCATCACATATTCAATCAAGAGTCAGAGATTCTCAATTCTTTGATAATCTTGAGGGAGTGGTCTTCAACATCTTCTTTTTTTTTGATATGCTCTCAGCTTTAAAATATAGACTTTGTCAAGTGCATTGTCTCATGCTCTCTTTTATAGGGCTTTTGAGTCCACTAAGAATTGTCTTGGAGACAATGCATCATTCTTCTTTCCTTCCCTTTGAGCTGCAAACTTTGACTCTTCTTCAATCCAAACTAATTCACCAATGGTTTCCTCCAAATAGCTGCTCCCATTGTCTTCAAATACACTCTCATCTCTATTCTCCAAGAATAATATTTTTCCTCGTAAGGGATTGCAGCCATCAATGATTTGTGTGTCTATGGATCTCCTTCAAGCTTGTTAAGGCTTGTAAGATAAGCACCCTGCCTCGGGATACTTCCAATTGTTGGACACACTCATCAGCTAATTTAGAGGGGGGGGTGAAATTTATGTGGGGCTCTTTTCCAAAAACTTTCTTCTTACACAAAAACTCCTTAGTTAGCATTCAACATTTTCATTACCATTGTTGTCATTTATAATCTGCCAGATGGAATTCATCGAATTATATATCAACAACATATCATCAACAACCACTCACAAGGAACACAAAGAACACAAGATGTATGTACGTAATTTTTCTTTTATTATGGACTTCAACTGGGGTTTTCAACAACAAATTAATAGAGTACAACTCTAAAATATCATCAGCTCTATATGCAAGACTCCACACATATCTCACCACCAACTTAGATTGAGGCAACAATCCTCAAACAAAATATCAATCCACAACATAAACAAGTATCAACCATGCACCAACCTCAAAAAGAAATGTAACTTTAATCAATATGTACCATAAAAAGTATCCTGACGATGTACCAATTATATATCATAATCATGTTTCAAATACTACCTAATATGTACCAACATCATCAACTATAAACCTCAGACAACGCTGTCTCAATCATGACTAGTTTTGGATTAGTCAACAACCCCAACTTGAACAATCATAACCTTTGTACCAGAATGTATAAATATTTGAAACGGATATACAATGTTATTCAATATGGTTTATACAATTTCAAGTGGCACTACTTGAACCTCTTAGAAAAGGTAAGTAATATAAAAAATGGCATACCTATTGAATTCTAACTTATTCTATAGAACGACCCAGAAAAGCCATGGCCCGTACAAAATATTTGTTGAATTGATATTAAAACCAATAATAATAAACATACCAAATCCTTTGTAACCTAACCAAAACATTTGTCTCACTTAATTTGGATCTTTATGAAGTATTTATGACATTTTTACCCAAAAAAACTTGTTTCCTTTGGACTAGTTTCGTGACTAGCCACAAACCCCATTTTCCACCTAGTGTAACCCCACACCACAACGACCCAAGACAATTTTTTACCAAATATACCTGGGCATGTTTTCTCAATGGCATATTTTGATAGTTCCGGACCATTATAGAAAGAATTTATAGGTAGAAATGAGATTGACTCAGAATAGCATACCTTAGGAAAGCATCATCAAAATAATTTATCCTCTATTCACTCCAGCCTTTTCTTCACTTTCCTATGAAATATGGTTTAGATATCCTTGGTTACTCAGTCACTTATAGATATTCAATATGTATCGGGTGTTCCAAACCAAAATTTCTCAAGAAGCTCTCAGACAAAAGCTCTCCATCAATACTCAAAAATATATTCTCACAAGAAGTTATCCCACATCCACAAAGGATGATCTACAAGAGACCATTTATATATTATTTATACTTTTTATCCTCTAGGTCACTTAACCCATTTTCTCAGGCTCACTTAACCCATTTCCTACTACTTAACCTATTTTCCATTTTAGGGTTAACCAATTTCTCCATAAATAGAAATTTCTCCAATATTTTATCATTTAAATATTCTTCATTTTCTCATCCACTTTATCATTTCTGATTTTTTTCACTTCTTGCCATATTTAAATAATCCACCTTTGACTTTGTCACTAATTTTATCATTTAAATAATTATTTCTTCTTTTAGGTCACTTAACCCATTTCTAGGTCACTAACCTATTTTCCTTATTTGTAGGGTTAACTACTTCCTTTCCATAAATAGAAGGTTCTCCAATACTTTATCATTTAAATATTCCTTCTTAATTTTTGTTGTTTCTCTTATTATTTAAATAATCCACCTTTGACTTTGTCACTTTTATTTACTATTCATTTTAAATAATGATTTCTTTCTTTAGGTCACTTTGACTTTTTTAACCTTGTGGGCTTCAAGCTCTCATGGGGGTCTCTATCTTCAGAAGGCTATAACTTCAAAATCATGAGTGGGGACATTCTACTATACTAAAATATGTTTATCAGCACTATCCATCTAGGACATTTTCACCAACAATTTCCTTCATCTTTCATCTCATTATTCCACATACAAACATGGGTCCTCCAAACATTCTTCTTCTAGGATAACTCAACTGTGAAAGCGCCTTCCGCGAGGGATTTCACCATAAGGGGACAACTTCTGGAGTTCATCCATTTGTGCACCTTAATAATCAGTGATAAGAAAATAATGAGAGAAAGGTCCTCAAACCATTCTTTCTATGATAACCAATCCGCAGCATCTTCCGAGGGATTTCTACCAAGCAAGGGGACCACTTTGGAGTCCATCATTTGTGCACCTTTATCAATCACGATAAAGACAATAATACTATGGCATTTTTCCAACAATTCATCATATAACAATGAAACCACAATGATCCATCTTCATCATGTATCGGCGACAACTCATTGATCCATCTTCATCATATCAACTAAAACTCGCTGATCCATCTTCATCTATGCATTCTATCAAGAAAAAATACATAATATATTACATCAATCATCAATCAATCAATCCTTTGAAATAAATCAATCAATCCTTTGAAATCAATCAATCACTTGACATCAATCAATCCTTTGACATCAATCAATCACTTGGAATCAATCAATGACATCAATCAATCAAACCATTGGCATCAATGACAACATGATCCAACAAGAAAGAAAGGGGAAACACAAGGAAAAAGAAAAAGTCTAACCTAGTAAGGTAGCTAGAATTTAAGAACTTTCTAAATTAACTCAACTAGTAAATTAGTAAGGAGGAAAGTCATTAACACTTGTAAGGGAATATGGGGATACCTAGGAGCGATTCTAGGAATGATTTTAGGTGGGTGAGGGAAATAGGGGTAATTAATTAATTAAGGAATTTAATTTATGGTGCAATGAAGGGGATGGGTGACACATGTATTATGAATTAAATTATTTAAAAATAAATTAAAAGGGGTTTTGGGAAGGGTTTTGACTTAGAAAAACTATATAAAGGAGGGAGGAGGAGGAGGAGGATGGATCTCTTCTATTTGTGTAATGTTACGCTATAGAAATTTATACTTGACTGACTTAGCTTGTGGGAGTTGGGATACCCAACTCGATGAGGAGTGGTAGCTCAACCTTGCAAGGTGAGTTGGGAGCTAGTTGATCCTCTGGTTAGTGTGTGTGGCCCCTTTGCAGATCGAGGGGATAAGGAGGAAGAATATTACCCCTAGCGTTGGTTGGGAGGTACCAGTGAAGTCTCATCTGTTGGCAAGTTGGAGTTGCACGAAGTGTGTGGGACATCAACTTAGAGTGGGCCATTGGGAAATAGTATACTTCCTTTAATTCTTCATGGTAGTGTTATTATGATTTGTGCCTTTAGTTCTGCATGTTTATCTAGGTAAGGAAATTGATTGTCTTAGCATTTTAGATGATGAATGAAATTCCCCCATAGCCCTTACCTCGATGTTGATTTCCCATGGCCTTCGATCCCTGCATGTCTTGATCGTCCGATGGTTTATTGATTGCGATGATTGCGGTTTATTTTTGTTTTTCCTTTCGTCCCTAGCTCGTCAGTCCTCACCTGAGCAGTCGGCCAGGAACCTGATCTACGGTCGTTGCTTCAGTGTTAATAGACTTATGGACCTCAACGCCCTTCTTTTGTGTGCATGGATGATGAGTGAAGGAGGTTCTTGCTAGTCATCTACCCTTGTTTTGAATGTTCTAGGTAGTGTGTAGTCTTACACCTTATTATGTTGAGTAAATCCACCATTGTTATCATTCCTAGTTCCATAAATTTAACTCTGTGTTTTTATGTATTGATGCATAAATTTTAACCCTGTGTTTTATATTCTCAGATAATTTAAATCTGGATTGTATTTGATGGTCAATTTAGCTCTGTGTGGGATACCTCCCTCGTGGCATAACCCTGTGTGGTTTTTGATGGTCATTGTGTTACGTCCCTTTTCATACCTCTGCACCTCAAATTTATGAAGACGATGTTAGTCTACGATGTCCATTTGATTGAAATCCTTCGCTTGACTGAGTTTTGCTTAACAGCTTGTGTGAGGGAATTAACCCATCTTAAATTATAACTAGTTTCAATGAAACCTCATTCCTTGCATAAGCTAACAGCTAGACACCAGCTTCCAAGAATGTTAGAATGTCAGATTCCATATTTGCATCCATGTGATGGTTATGTTATCTCCTTTGAATTTTGCTGCCAAATTTTTTTTGTCTTTTTATGGGCTCTGAAACTACTAAATGATTTTTAGAATAGGAAACAATCCTCAAATTGTGACCATATCCTAACTAATCTTGTGTTGACTCAATAGTTTAAAATCTAGCGATGATGACAATCTTCTCTAGGATCCCTTGCCGTCTGTGTTCACATATTTGTGTGGATTGACTTTCTAGACAAAAGTTCATTGTACTGCAACATGCCTTTTATTATAAATAGTGAGTAAGATATGGTACAATCAATCGATTGCAAACATTTATGAGTGGATGGACATCTAGAATTCTCTTTTTCAGCAAAATTTATTTTCCTAGTATGCATCATAGAAGTATGACTCTCTGGTTACATGCTCCACCTCTAGTTGACCCGTTTGGGCTTGCATTTTTCTACACCTGGCCAACGAAATGTTTTTCCATTGCAAATTAGGTTGTTTCTGAAGGCGAATCTACCTTCCCTTGACTACGATTTTCCTTTTCTCATGCTTGAATTTGACAGGTTGGCTTTTGTATTTAGATGTATTTCTATTGCTGGAACCCCAGCATATTTACCTATTGATTATTTATTACATTGATTTTTACTGTACACAGATTTTATTTCATTATTGTTGCACATATTTTATTACCATGAATGCCATTAAGGATGAATTTGTTTACTACCTTAAAGACTATGATTTTCCATTAAAAGGGTAGCCTTCATTTTGTCGATATGTAGCACAACGATTTTCCTTTAAATTGACTGAGTTTTCTATTGAATGGGCACGAGTTTCCATTAAAAGAGTATCTTGCGTTTGCTACTATGTGGTATAGCGATTACCTTTAAAACTGTGATAGCGTTGTTGTTGAATGACCACGAGTTGATCCTTCTGCAGTTTTGTATTGTATTTTATCCTCCTTCAATTTTTTGTACCCAGCATTCTCACTGCCAAACATTAATTGCTACAACAATGTTATCGGTCATGTCAATTGCTATGTTTATTGCCATGTTAATTGCTAGGTTGATTTCTACAGTGATGTTAATGGTTAGTAGTTTCCTTCTTAATGTTAATAGACAACTAGTTATTTTGGTACGGTTACTATAGATAGACGACATGTGTATTTAATTGTTTACAAGTGTTATAATGGTAGAATTCTACATTGATCTAGCTAATGTGGTTATAGATCATTAATTGATAGTTAGATTGCAATTTTGGGATTAATTTAGAATTGCCCAATTAGATTGTGATTAATGGTTAAATGAGATTAGTGAGTATTGACCGAAGAATAGATTAAGCATGCTAAATTAAGGCATTACTGCATTATTTTTCAATGTTATATATTTGAATTAAATGTTATACTTTCAAGGAAATTATGTAGTAGTTATAGTGATTAAATGTTATATATCTTTCAATCAATCACTATGTAATTATATTTGGTTTTAATGCCTAGCATCTGATCTTCTATTTACTGATCATTTAGTGGAATGACTAGTTATCTGATTAAATGTTATATAGTAATAATTGTTAATGTCTTACACGTCATTCCAACTATGATTGCATTTAAGATTAAATTGATGGTACGTTGAGGACCAAACTATGATTTAGACTTGCTTGCTTGATACACCTTTATTGTTAAAATTTGATTGGCATGCATTGACTTAATTGCAATTAGACTTGTTGATTTTTATGTCAATTTAGAATTGTAATTTATGGACAAATTGAAATTGACTTACTATTAGCTTAGTAACCGATGTTAAATTAGATGGTCATTTTTGACAAATTTTAGACGTGATTAATGGTTGGGTTGTTGACGTAGTTGCGTATTGGCTTGAGTTATTCCTTTATTGTAGTTTCCTTGCATCTGTCACCCTATTGCTCAGGGTCTGGGCATTGCCTTCTTGTCAGGATTTGGCTCCTAGCATGTCAGATTGTCTCAAGTCCTCGATCTAGATAGATTAGGTTGCATCAAGGTTATCGACGTGTCTATAACCTCAGAATGGCATGATTCTTGATGAGGGATCATTGTGCCCTAAGGCATAGAGGTGAAGGATAACTTGGCCAAGGTATATGCCTTCTGTGTGGTTGTTTTTGGCCATTGTGAGTTTTTGTTAGCGCTTAGGTTGTTACGCCTTCATGCGTTGATATGTGTGCCTCGAGGTTCTAGCCTTTTCCGTCAAGTTCGTTGTGTGGGGAGGGGGATGTTGTCTCTTATCTTGTAGGCATGTCTGATTGCGTCAGGCAAGTAGTCTCTCCTCCTTGATGTCATACACATGTCTCACCTAGTTGCTCTTATGTTAGTGCATGAAGTCATAGTAGCCTGTTACCTAGACTGCGTGCTTGCGTTCATCGTCATCTGTGTGGTTAACTATTTTTTTCGTCACCATATTTCCTTTCAAACAAAAAAAAAATCTCACTTCTGCTTCGCTTGTAGTCGTGAAGAAGGGGTTGTTACGTGTGGTATCAAAGCGGGGTTCAACTCGTGACATGGGATCACTACGAATTTCATTGTTATGATATTTTATTATAATTTTCTAATTGAGTTGACTTGTATCTGTGCAGTTAATCATGGTTAAAGGACACCACAGAAGCAGACAACGGGGTGTTAGGGGTGGAGGCGTGACACCTCCAACAACATCCACGCCTGAGGGGTCCAACCCGTAAGGAGACAAACAGGTTGTCAGGCAGGAGCAGATAGTGGTGGGTGACTTGATTGGGCTGATGAGGTCCTTTCAATGGATTTCTGAGGCATTGATCAGTCATTTGGACAAATATGAGGCCAGGGCATCGACACCCCCTGAGGGTCCACCACATGCTCTGGTCGGTGCTAGTAGAATTCACTATGAGCTCGAGAAGGTCAAATTTCCTGACTTCTTTGGTGCCCTAGATGACGCAGTCGCTGAGGCATGGTTGGAGAATATGGTGATGTGCTTTTCACTTCGTGAATATATCTCCAACATGAAGGTCTCCATGGCGGTCTTTCAACTGAAGGGGAGCACTCTTCTATGGTGGAAGACCCTCTTGCCACAACTAAACATGGTCATCGAAGATGTGTCATGGGAATTGTTCGAGGAACTATTCTGAGAGAGGTACCCATCAAAGGAATTCATTGAGCATTAGCTCAATGACTTCAACGCCTTGTAATAGGGCGGTTGTATGGTGCTCGAGTACGAGGCCCATTTTATGGAGCTGCTCCAGTATGCTCCGCATCTTAACAATGAGAAACTTAAGGTCAACAGGTTCGTGTTCGGCCTTAATGGCAAGATACATGTAAAGGCTAGGATTCTTATGCCTCATACCTTGCATGATGCCATCCAGAAGGCCATCATAGCAGAGGACGAGCTTATCAGCGGGGTTCATAGTAGGACTCCAGCGAGACCAGCAGGGAAGATGTCATCTGGTGCACAGCAGCATCAGACACCAGCCATACATATGCCAGGATATTGTGGCTTCCAGAGGGGATCCACTTTCACTACACCTTGACGACTGATGCCTAGAAAATGGACACCTTATTAGGGACCACAACATCAACAGCAACATCGACCAAATTAGCAGCAGTTTAGGCCTGTTTAGTAGAATAGACCAGGGTTCCAGGCTAGTGGGTCGTCATCTTCTACTTCGGGTACCAAGAGTACTGGACCGAAGAAGGGGTGTTAGACGTGTGGGGAGCCACACTACCAACGCGACTGCCCAGTGGAGAGGAATAGATCATCTGGATCAGCTGGACCCACTACCATGTGATATTTGGGCAAGGCCCATCAGATTCATGCATCTGTGAATAATCGCTAGGCAGAGCACCAGTCAACTGTGCTGGAGACGTCAGGTACCGTCGCTGACCAGACCCTCAGTATTTTTATAGATCCCAGTGCTACCGAGAGTTTCATTTCTAGTGCAGTGCTAAAAAATATTAACGTAAAGGCAGTCAAACATGATGAGTTTAGCTTTGTAGAGATGGCTTTTGGAGCCAAACAAAAGGTTGGAGGAAAGGTTATGGGTTGTACCCTTAACCTGGGAGAGCTTTTCACCAGGGCCAACCTATACATCATGATCTTAGGATCTTATGATGTCATGATCAGTATGGACTGGTTGGAATCGCATGAGGTGATACTCAACTGTAAGACGAAATGCTTGATCTTGGTCGATGATGAGGGGCAGAGACGCGTGATTGTAGGATGGAACCAGGGAGTTTCCCTGAGGTTCATCTCTTCCTTGTAGCTATGGAAGAGCATGCGCAAGGGATGTAAGATTTATGCGATCCTTGCATTAAACTAGAAAGGAGTAGAGGGAGGTCTAGATCACCTTCCGATGGTGAGAGAGTTTGTAGACATCTTCCCAAAGGAGATACCTGGGATGTTATCGCAGAGGGAATTGGAGTTTACTATAGACCTAAAACCGGGGACTGAACCAATAACTAGAATGCCTTATCGGATGTCGACCCTGGAGTTACAAGAGTTGAGAATGAAACTGAAGGAATTGCTAGAATTGGGACTGATACGTCCAAGTGTGTCACCGTGGGGTGCACCAGTTATTTTCATACGAAATAAGGATGGGTCGTGGAGGCTCTGCATTGACTATTGTCAATTGAACAAGGCAATGATCAAGAATCAGTATACGTTGTCGAGGATAGATGATCTACTTGATCAGATGAAGGGTGTGATAGTGTTCTCAAAGATTGATTTGTGATCAGAGTATCACCAGTTACGGATCAAGGAGGATTATGTCCCTAAGACCGCCTTTAAGACGAGGTTTGGACATTACTAGTTTACTATTTTACCGTTTGTACTAAAAAGCGCCCCAGGGGTATTTATGAGTTTGATGAATGGGGTGTTCCGTGAGTACTTGGAAAAGTTCATCCAAGTATTCATTGATGATATTTTGATTTACTCTCGGATGATGGAGGAGCATGAAGAGCACTTTCACTTGGTACTATAGTGTTTGCGAGACCACAAATTGTATGGTAAATTGTCCAAATGCTCACTCTATCAATCGAGGATTCACTACTTAGGGCATGTCATCTCCAACGAAGGTATCGCCATGGATCCAACAAAAGTTGAGGCTATTATGGAATGGCCTGCGCTGATGAACATCCCAGAAGTACATATCTTCATGGATTTAGCAGGATAATATTGACTGTTCATTGAGGGATTTTTGAAGATAGCAAATCTGATCACAAAATTGTAGAAGAAGAACAAGAAGTTTGTTTGGACCGAGAAATGCATGGAAGAATTTCGGAGACTCAAGGAGTTGTTGACAAGAACACTGATATTAAAGATACCTTACATGGATGTGGGCTTCTTGGTATGCCCTGACGCATCCAAGGAAGGCTTAGGTGGAGTCTTGATGCAAGATGGATGAGTGATCGCATACATATCAAGGAAACTGAGAAGGCATGAGGAGAACAATGCTACACACGATTTGGAGTTGTTAGCCATCATATATGACTTGAAGGTTTGGAGACACTACCTGGTTGGATGAAAATTTGAACTAAGGACGGACCACTTTGGACTAGAACACATCTTTACGCAAAGCGACCTGAACACATGACAATGACATTGGTCGGAATTTCTTAGCAAGTATAACTTCGAGATTACTTACATAAAAGGAACAGTGAACTGGGTGGTAGATGCATTGAGTCGGAGACCACGCATCTTTTTGGTGTTTCCTCTTTAGATGAATCTATGTGAAAATATTATAACTTTACAACGTGACAATGACTAGTACAAAGAGGTCAAGGGTTTTATCAGATAAAACACAATGATGGTACCAAGATTTGAAGGATTTACGTTTGACGACGATGGATTATTGAGGTTTAAAAATATTATTTACCTACCACCAAACGATGAGTGGAGGAGCATGATCCTAAGCGAGGCTCATAGAGAAATATACATGGATCACCAAAGAGTCACGAAGATCAAGGTAGACCTTAAACCCTTATTCTTATCGAAGGGAATGAAGGCAGACATATTCAACTATGTGGCAAGATGTCTAGAATGTCAGTAGGTAAAGGATGAACATAGACACCCAGCATGATTACTACAACCACACACTATTCCATAATCAAAATGGGAGGTTATTTTGATGGATTTTATTGTTGGATTGCCACTGACAACAAGGAGACATGACTCTATTTTCGTAGTAGTAGACATTCAGACAAAGAGTGCTCACTTTATTCCTGTGTGTACGATGTATCAAGCACCTGACATAGCTAGATTTTTCATCAGTGAGATTGTGAGGCTGCATGGCGTGCCTAAGAGGATTATATTTGATTGAGGATCGGTGTTTACTAGATGATTTTGGACGAGTTTCCAAGAGGCCTTGGGAACCCAACTTAACTTTAGTACTGCGTATCACTCAGACACTGACGAGCAGATTGAATGAACAAACTAGACCTTGGAGGACATGTTGCGCATGTATGTGATGGACCAACAAAAGCGCTGGGAAGAATTCTTTCCACTGGTGGAATTCACTTATAACAACAGTTACCAAAGCACCATTAAGATGGCGCCTTTAAATTTTATTTACGGGCAACCATGTCGGACGCCTTTGAGTTGGGATCAGCTTGAGGATAGGGTCCTCGTGGGACCAGAAGCAATCAAATAAATGGAAGAGAAAATGAAAACAATAAGACAAAGGATTAAAGAAGCATAGGATCAATAGAAGAGTTATGCCGATGTGCACCGCATCAACCGTAGTTATGAGGTTGGTGATCGAGTCTTCTTTTGGTTTGAACCGCATAAGAGTTCAATCAATTTTGGAAAGGGAGATAAAATCTCTCGTAGGTTCATGGGACCTTTCAATATCATGGAAAGAAAGGGGCCTGTGGCCTATCGACTTCCCTTACCTGATTCCTTGAGGCGTATGCACAATGTTTTTCACGTATCTGTTTTGAGACATTATATTAGTGATCCTACACATGTTATTGACATGAGTTCCTTGCAGGTATCAGACGAGGGGGCTCTCACGGATGAGTCGATCTGCATCTTGGATCATTGCATTCGATAGCTATGGCATCGAACTGTAGAGAAGGTCAAAGTCTAGTGGGACAACTATAGTCCACACTTGGCGTCTCAGGAGGATGCATATGATATGCACCAATAGTTTCCCTTTTTTTTTGATAGATAGACTTATGATACTATGATACACATTATTTTGGCACTTATACTATGAAACTTCAGGATGAAGTTTAGACCAAGAGGGGTGTATGTAACATCCCGCTCTTGCACACACTGAGCGAACTTATTCATTGAGGACACTTGCTCACAAGTGATCCAGATTATTATACTATTAATCACTTGATTTGGATTATGAGGCATCATGGGTTGATGACATATTGTTTTGTTGCATTGACATAAACAGGTGTTATTAACTCGGTTTTACTGAGTGTGCATGACTTTGGACCTCGAGGATGAAGAGGTATCGATGGAACCCCTTGGACTCCAGATCGAGTTGGGGAGTGAACTATTGGGGTTTGATTCTTCTATTTGTGATATTAGTGCATCTGATTAGATGATATGATTATAGATATATTTATGACATGATTCGTTGATGATGCAGGATGATGATAGCTTTCCAACCAGACTCACATGTGGAGTAGAGGGGTTATGCAAGACTACCAGAGATGTTGAGGGAGAGGTGTGGATAACAGCCCTGCCACAACCTACTAGCACTCCCTTCGTGTCTCGAACTGTAGGTTAACGATTACCTAATTCAAGAGGACCCATGATGTCATGAGGGAAAACTGTGGCAGTTTCTCACACTGACTCTAAGGGGCACGCAATAAGGTAGAGGCATTATTCCTTAGAGGCCCTTATTCTCCCACAAGATCACTTGGAGGAGTATTGAATCCAGGAGTTTTTTATGTCTACCGAGTCAATCAAGAGGCAAGTGGCACCCTTGGAGCACGTGGTGCATCCTGACGGGCACGTCACGCAATAAAAATGGAAAGAGGCGAGTGGAACCATTGGAGCATGTAGTGCATCCTGAAGGGAACGTTTCGTAAGAGAAACAAAAAGAGGCGAGTGGCACCCTTGGAGCACCTAGTGCGTCCTAAAGGGCATGTCATGTTTTTATTTAATAATTGGATAAACCTAGATGGCTTTAGGATGAATAACGTGTTAAGGAAGATTTAAAACTTTTCCCCTAATAAAATGTCACCCTGCCTAGGAAGATATAGTCTAGGTGTAAATTATACTTGTGATAAAATTTTTATCTATCTATAATAATAATAATAATAATAATAATAATAATAATAATAATAATAATAATGATAATCTTCATTAATATTGTGACAAGAAGGGGGTAAGCAATTAAATTGATTCATAAAAATATGTTGGGATAAAATTTAAAAAGGGAAATAATTGTTTTATTATATTATGCTAATTTAAAATTATTATTTAAAAAGGGGAAATAATTGTTTTATTATATTATGATAATTTAAAATTAAAAAGGAAAAAAAAAGGAAAAAGTTAATTTCTACACCTTCCAATTGAGTTCTAAATGAAAAGGGAAAGAAGGAAATCTAAAAAATTTAGGAAACTAGGAAAAAGAGGGAAACATAAAAAAGAAAGGGGAAACACAAGGAAAAGGAAAAGGTCTAACTTAGTAAGGTAGCTAGCATTTAAGAACTTTCTAAATTAACTCAATTAGTAAATTAGTAAGGGGGAAAGTCATTAAAACTTGTAAGGGAATATGGGGACACCTAGGAGCGATTCTAGGAATGTTTTTGGGTGGGTGAGGGAAACAGGGGTAATTAATTAATTAAGGAATTTAATTTATGGTGAAATGAAGGGGATGGGTGACACATGTACGGGGAGGATTATTATGAATTATATTATTTAAAAATAAATTAAAAGGGGTTTTGGGAAGGTCTTTGACTTAGAAAATCTATATAAAGGAGGGAGGAGGAGGAGGAGGATGGATCTATTCTGTTTGTGTAACGTTATGATGCATAAATTTATACTTAACTGACTTAGCTTGTGGGAGTTGGGATACCTAGCTCAATGAGGAGTGGTAGCTCGACCTTTCGCGACGAGATGCGAGCTATCTTATCCT
>SNQJ01S0058615.1:9194-29753 GCA_010110895.2 Picea sitchensis
CCAGGTGCAAGAAGGTTCAGATTCCATCATATACAGCAGCGATGGAGTTGTTGAGATCAGTCTCCAAGTGGGATATTGTTGGTTGTGGAGCCTCATTATCTTCTTGATTTAGAGGTCTTTTACTTTCAGTCGTGTTTATATCCCATGAAGTATTTACACCCTAGAAGTATGTACACTCTTCCACGTGGGGGAGTGCAGAGGGGGGGTACCCCCTCTGCGGGGTCTGGGGGGGATATCCCCCCAACTGGGGGGTCTGGGGGCAAGCGGGCCCCCAGCGGGGGTTCAGGGTGAAGCTCCCGAAGCAAAAATTGCCTTGTAAAAGTATATTGTAATTTCATTGTAAATCTAGACCGTTCATTATAAGGTCGTAGATCTAATGATAGAGATTATGTTAGGGTTTTTTTTTCCCTAGAAGGCAACCCTCTTTTATGAGGGAAATGTATTGTGGATATGTAGGTTGGTAAGTATTGTATTCTGAGAGAGGAGACTGTGAGAGAAAGAAGAGGAAGTTACAGCGGGTTTTGTTGTAGGTTGTATCCCTTCATTTTGCTGGATAATAATAAAGAAAGGACCTTGCAATTTCTCTGGTGGACGTAGCCCACACTGGGTGAACCACATAAATCTGTGTCTCTCTTGTATTGTGTATCTTTTGTTTTTTATTTCCGCATTTGTTTTATTTTATTGCTCCACGGTCCTGTTTTTCTAACATTCAGTGATTTCTTCACCGCACAATCTCCAATAGATTTCCCCGAACACCAAACCGCCAAACCACATGAGAAATCCAATATTTATCCTCCTCCCAAATGATCTACAACTAAGAATCACTCTAGGACTTCAAAGGATTTCATTGCTAAACACCCAATAACCCCTGGACTGTCAAATTTTGAACATTTATTAATATGCGGACACGTGTCCCTAGAAATGGATGGTCCGGATTGGTTCTAGACTTCAGAACTTTGGGGCTCTAGGGCTTTGGAGCTCCAGGCTTCAGCAATTTTCTCTGCTATAGTTTTAAAATGGTCAGAGGGGCGAATTTTGAAGGACTTACGTGATTAACCTTCATGCACCTTCTCTGGAACTGATGGTTGTGAGGGGTATGTCTTCTTCCGAATAGATCCAACGGCCCAAATTTAAACTTTGTGGATCAATACCATGGTTGTCATGGTTTATCAAATTGTTGTACCTCCTGAGCTTCCAATACCACCCATAAGCTCTCTCAACACCGCTATGGCACTATGTACATCAATTACTTGTGGAAATTTGACTCCAAATTCCACATTCATGGCCCATCTAGGCTCAATGTTGAAACCATGGGATTTGATAACAATTTGTAACGTACCCATCCTTCCCAGAGTCGGGGAATGCTACCAAAAATCTCTACTATGTTCAAACTTTGATATATAGATATATATATATAATGAAAATTTAACAGATATAAACATTATGCTCATACACATATTCATGCGGAAGTGATAGTAAACACATACATGCAATAAACATATGCAATTATGCTAAACTTCAGACATGTACTTAAACACAACATGTAAAATTAACATAGAATTGGTACTTATCTTTTTATGAAAGCCAATGATTGTGTGCAAACCTACCACACTGCTCCAAGCTATCAACAGTGGGTCACCCCCGAGATGGGACTAAACTCCACCCAAGGTAAAGGAAATCCTAGGCTAGGCTGAGACTACGGAAAGTTTCACAATGCAACGAGAAGGATTCCCTCAAAGGAGCCTACTTATGCCCACCGCTCACAGACTTTCATTCCCCACATGCTCGTCCCACCCCGGGAATATACACCTTCATTATTCCATAGTCCATCGGCTACTCCACTTCCCTTCCAAGGCTTCAACAATAGGTCGGATCATGAATTCTCAGAGCTCTGTAGTTGTTGCTAGACTCACTCCAAGAGAAATCACTTCCCCAATAATCTCTCTCACCTGAAGAGAGTTTCTCACAGGCCTGACAACCTTCTTTTTCAACCCACAGGCCTAAAAAACCGCCTCTTCAAAACCACATGCCTAAAAACCTACTTATTTTGTCCATCTCCTAAGTCAACGGGTAACCATAGTGGTTAAATTGGGTAAGGCAGGGTACGGGCTCAGCAAAACTACCAATGTGCGCAAGTTACAGAGGTTCACGATGGCAGGGGGTTCAATAATGGCAGAAAATGGATGATTGCTCAGTGCATGAGGGAATGGGGAAAAAGATGGCCAGAATGGTCCCCCAAAAAAATAGATGAATTCTCCACATATATTTGCATGCGTCCTGGATGACAAATGGCTCTCTGGGAGCTCGTTCCTCTCCACTTGGAGTTCATTCCTCTCCCCAAAGGAACTTAGGATAACATGGTTTATTTCCCAAGCCTTGGTATTTTAGGAAATACATTATAATATTCCCTTGGGTTAAGCCCTCAATATTAGCCCCTTTTTCCTAGCCTCTCAACCCCCTTCCCCTTCCCTTCATAATGGAGCTTAGTGCCCCATAACTCTTTCTTCATGGTTGGTCTACACTCAGCGATGTATTTTTATTAATGATCTGCATAATTATATATACAAAAATAGGCTCACTGGCCTTAGTATCTAGGATCTCTAGCCTAATAAACGCATAAGCCTCCCATCTTATAAACACTTGGCTCACCAACCTATACACTTCATTAAACGTCATTACAATTCAGTAGGGGCTCAACCTTGGGGTATTACAGAAATGGTGCAAGCAGTGAGCTTGAATGATGAATGTTTGGGCTATATGTGTATATGCTTGAGTGCATGGATTTAATGCATTGTGAGGTTTCTTGATATGAATACTGATATTAATACCAAATAGATATTAGTGATATTAAATGTGAAAGTGATGCACATGTATTATGTAAGAATATATGTATATTAAAGGAACTATATGACTACCTGGATGAGTGAAATGTAAGGCGAGAATTTCACTTGCCAAGATTGAATGAATACCATGGATGCATGTTTGACTTTATTATTAAGAGTCATGAAAGTTTCATTTTGAGTGATAGCTTGAGGGGAATGTGTTCAATTCCCTCAAGAAAGGCTAGTATAAATAGATGAAAGAGTAAATGAGCAAGGATGCTTTGTTTTCATGATAAAAGGCAACCTGATTATGCCTTTGAGGACCGCATGAGAACAATTGTGAACAATCATGAGTTAAACAATTTTAAGGTAAAGATGTATGTGATATGAAAAACATACCTATGGTATATACACATAGGCTTATGATTATGCATGTGGTTAAGTGCATCATGGATGTAAGTTAACAAAAAAAGGAATATTTGTGGATAAATAATCTGGATGCATAACAAAGATTCATGCTTATGTTCCTTATAGAATATTTGGTAAACAAATGAAGATAACCCAAGGTTGAGGCCATCACAGATAGTGAAGGATATGCAATAAGGAAGTTGCATGCTGAAGGAGTTCCTTGTGGAGGAACGGTGTGAAGACTCTGTCATGAGAACATAATCACAACCTTAATGACTGTTGAGAATTGAGCAGTGGACTACAAGCATATATATATATATATATTATATGTGTGTGTGTGTGTGTGTAAGAATACTAGATTACATTATAAATAAAAAAATGAATGAGTGGAAGCCTAACAAATGAATGTTGACCATTCTGATAAATGAATGGTAATGTGCAGAATGTACAGGTTCGTGACTCATTATGAACGAAAAGTCTGCTATTGGAGAATGTTGATGTATCCAATAGGTTAAGGAGAGCCTAACCAAGGCTGCTCAAGGAAAGGAGCAGGAAGATCCCAGCAGGGAGTAGATTGCATAAGCAAAGAAGGAGAAAAAGGGGGAATAGTTTTCTCACCCTAAAAGCTCTAAATTGTTTAACAGGTTTGTAAGCCATAGAAGAGCAGTTGTGGAAACAAGTACAGTTGGAAAGAGGAAAGTAAATAAATAAGTAAGTTTAAATGAATAGGCATGGTTAAGCCATGATAAGTAAGGGTAGTTAGGACTTGGAAAAATAACTCAGTCAGACTGAAAGTCCAAGGCTATGTAGGAGGAGTTGGTAAAGGGAAGAGTTCTTTGACCCCTTCCTTGTTGCTTATTGTATTTCTCTGGTACAAGAGATTGATTTATTAATGTAGGTAAGTGTTTTGGCATAGGGATGTTGATGGTTGTATCATTATAGAATACAATTGAAAATTGGATTGTGATTGCACTAGATAACACATTAAGGAGTAAGGTGGTAGAGTGCTTAATGATATATTGGGGAATATCTGAAAACATTTTGTTGATTAAAATGCTATGATACATGCATTTTGTTTTACATGACGACTAATGTATATATATTTGTGATGTATGTCATGCATAATAAATTATTGGAGCTGTTGGGAAAGGACAACTGCCAATGGTAGATAACCTCTGTTAAAGGATAAATGCAAGAAGGCTGGTGTTGAAAGATTTTTTAAGGGACTTTGGGAGCCCCATGGAGCATTATTGATGAGGTAAAAATCAGAAAAAAGGGTGCTAGCAGCCAGAACAGGTATAAAAATATTCATGCCTATGTGGCATAATGTATGGAGGGATTTGGTAAGAATCCCCTCTGAAGTATTTTAATTTCTTATTGATATGTGAATAATTTTGAGTGGCTATTGCATGCCATTTCTACCCGAGCAGGGTAAGATTCAAGAAAAAAGAATATGAATAATGGAGAGAGGAATTCTATGCCAAACAAGAATGAATTATAATCCTTGCAATAAAATGTATGAGTAAGGAGTATCATGGGTACAATTACCAACCTAGGGGGCTTAGGAATAAATGTGCTCATAGTTAGCACATTGCATGGAATGCATTGAGGAAATGCATGTTTACATGAGTGGGAAGACAATGGGTTTTCCATCGAGGAAGGAGGAGCTTCCAATACTCCAATTGAATTGTGTAGTTTTTAAAGAAAATAAAATTTGGGTGGCCATGAGTGTTGGAACCTTGGTTGCTAATGAAGAATGCTTGGGTGCATTCAAGAGAATATTTTAGTTTCATATGTGTTGATTTGGGATCATGATAAGCCTGTAGTAGGTAGCATAGTTCTGCTGCAATAATGAATGAGAATGAATAAGTCATATGGTGAAGAGGTTGGTTAATCTCCAACACACCATGGAAAAGTGATTGTCATAAAGTGTGGCAAACTTGAAATCAATGCAAGGGTGCATTGGGTATGACTGTGGCCATGAATATTGGCACATTGATTATAGTCATTTGATATTTGAATTGCATTTGTAAAATTTAGTATGTTGAAAGAATGAATACATAAATAATGATATTTCCTTTTGCTTTGTTCCCTTGAATAGATGAAAATGAGTTGGATTGTTAGTATGCATATTGTTGAAAATATAATGTGTAGGAAAACTAGCAATTTGTTTGGCTAAGGAATGTTGAAATTGTAGGAAGAAAAGGGTCTTGGATATGGTAGCTTTGTAAGCCCATAAGGAAGACCAATTTCCTGCTCAATCATAATTATATGGGAAGAAAAATCCCATACTTGTGAATCTGGTTCCTGTGCGAAATAGATCTGAAAATAAATGTGGAATTTGGAAATATGTGGGTGACAGATTTGCAAGAAAATTCTGAATTTGAAATTAAGGATAATATCTCATAATTTCTATATACATGTGATACATGTGAGACAAGAAAGATATGTCTTGGGAAGACAGGTGAAGGATTTCAAGATGGAAATAATGAAAAAGGCTACTGTTAAGATAGGAGAATCATGTGGTAAGTCATGATCGCCCTAGAATATGTTGTGTTGTGGCAACACAAGCCGGAGGGATGCCTCGACTCTAAGGCTCAATGAAGTCTTTAGAGCTCTTCATATGCAAGAAAACCTTGGCAAGGCAAGATGGATCACCCGAGGGACTGTATAGCACAGAAGGGGATGCTTGAGCCTAGGCCTGGAGGGTGAGTGACCAAAAGGAAGATGAGACTTTGATAATTCTTATAAACTATTGATTGGGATCATGCACACAATGGGTGCGTCCAAGAAACAAAGTGAGCCAAGATAACAAGACAACCCTGTGGATGTGAATCCACGAACTGCACAGATAAGTAATGTGCTATATTTTGGAATTTTCCTCTTAAATTTTGCACAAAAATAAAATGTTTCTGCATGAAATTGTTATTAATATGCTTGTTTCCCAATATTATTGAAAACAGGTGACGAAGGCCAAGAGTCTGAAAAGGACCTTACCCAGCAAGAGGATCAATATTTCTGAAGCAACTAAATGACAAATGCATGACAAGTGTTACTGAGAAAGAACATTGAGGATGGTGTTCCTTTTAAGGGGGAGGGGATTGTAACACCCCTATTTCCCCCAACTTGTAATTAATCATTAATTATGATCAGCATGTTATGGCATGTGAATAATGTAAATGTATTATTGTTTAGATTTCCAATAATTGAATGTGGGGGTGAAGAATTGAAGTATTGGCCCTGATATCACTAGAGGAAAGAGTGAGGAAACGATAGAGAGGGTTCATTATGTCAAGATGACCCCAAATTCTTTTTTCTGAAATAATAATCCTCATATTGATCCCAAGGATAAATCGGTAATACGAAAAGGACTAGTGGTTGGAAAATAAACTACCCCAATGAATGGAAGCATGGAGGGTCTATCTGGGGAGACAGAAAACTGTCAGCCTAAAGTACCACAGCGGGCAGTTTTTCCTGTTGGCCCAGACTGACCCAAGTTTCCTTCTGACAGAAGGAACAGTATAGGTCCATAACCTTCCTAAGGAGGAAAAAGGCGTGCAATAATACACACGAAGCTAGAGAAGGAAAGAGACCAAGCCATTGGGGGCATGCAACTCAGATATACATGGAAAAGGGGAAGATCATGTGAGACTCTCGAGTTGAGAAGAAGAACTAGAAGATTAAGTTGTGTTGGTCATTGGAGAGAAGAAGAGAAAGGACCTCTGATAATTTGTAGAAAAACTCAACCTGAGCAGAAGGTTGGGAGATTGATGTTGAGGGAGCATCTGATAAACCTCATAGAGGCTATGATATAGAAAGAGCCTCTAAGAAACTACAAATTTCCCTAGTGATATAATGGCTTGGCACAGGGGTGGCCAGAGTGATAATAATGAATGCCTCTAAGCCTATGGTTGGGTGGAAAGGAGAACACCCACAATCAGTTGGTCGATGATCGACTGAAATATTTTGTTTACCCTGTGCACTAGAATTGAAATAATAATTGAATGTCTGTGTTTATGACTAAGATTCACAGTGCTTGATTTATATTAGAAATGATTATTATTCTTCTATAAACTCTTACATATGAATGGTTTTCTATCTGCCTCTTCTTAGCAGTAGGAGGATTATTAGACGCGGGTCTGTAAATAAATCTAAGCATAAGTTTACAGTTCTCGTACTGGTCGAGAAATAAATTTCTTCATTTTAGAACTTAAGTTATGTGAATGGGAGGCACTCCCTTCAAACCAATCGACCAAGAGAACCACGGGCTCATGCCCGTGGACTTGACCAAATATTGGCTAAGAAATATGAGTGTAGCCTCTGGAGCTCGATAAAGTTCCATATGACCAAGACCTTGGAACCCTTCACTAGGTCCGAGAGGTTCTAAGATACATTAGCTTTGAAGCTCCAAGAGTTCGAAGCTCTAGGATGTTGTGACTTTACAACCTTCAAAACTAACCGAAGGTAACCCGTTGTTACGTTTACCAGCGTGGTTGATCGACATCTGGTGGTTTTCTTAACTGCGGTCGTGGGATCTATCCCGTTGTTAAACCCTGATCATCTTCTTGGTCCCGAAGTAACGTGAGCCACAGATTTGAGGGTATTTGGGAGCCTCCCTAACCATTGGATATACATCGAGTTCAGTCTGGCATTGACCACTTCTGGAGAACAAATGCATCATAACCCCAAAACCTCTGAGTGATGAAGTTGTGAAGTATTGTGGGTTGTCGATCTTCAGATCCTTTGGGATCCCTCTCAACCGTATGATCATGGGGACATGTGTATCACGTCAGGAGCACGTGAGTGTCCACGTGTCGAGTGATGGTGATGACATGTGTGGCATCTTTGTGGAAGAGAAAAGAGGTGTCGATGACCTGGACCACGTACCACGTATCTTTCCAATGTGTTTCGGGTTGACAGGTGTCCCTCTAAGAGTGGCCTAATACTGAGACCAAGGGACCCTTGTGCTAGAGCTATGCATCATTGATCTAGGGACTCCATTGAGAACCCCTCCCAACCGTCTAATCCAACAATGAAAGGATTCATGTGTAGCACTTTGGTGAAGTCCTACTCTGGGAGAAAAGGAGTATTAAGCGGGTAGAACCCCCAAATGTCGAACACGTGAAGTAATGCGAGCCATTGATCTGAGGGAAATCAGGATCTCCCATGACTGTTAGATCTAGACCATGGTCAACCTGATGTTGACCACTCTGAGAGAAAATAGAAAGTTACACGACATATCCCTCGAACGTCGAAGTTACAAAGTAACGGAGGCCATATATCTATGGATCTACATGGATGCACCTCGACCATGATATTTAAGGGGCATTGGAAGGTTGTCATCCTAGAGTGATGTGGCATGATGACATCACCCAGTGTGACATGGACCCACGTTCTATGTTCCATGTATCACCTTGATTTGTGCATTATACTGACCTTATATGCCAATTGGAGCGTGACACATGTCACCCATTTATAGGGCCATGTGTCATCTCTGTCCTTTTCTCCATGTCACCCGCACCTAGTGTGTGGTTGCATGACCTAATGTCTAATGGGACCCTGATATTTCAAGAGTTCGGAACTCTGGGAGAATTAGGGTGTTAGGATTTATTCTCCAAAAAGGGTTGAATGTGGGAGCTACGTGACAGGACCTCGGGAGCTCGGAGTTTTGGGACTCTGGATATTTGGGGTGGTGTAGTAGGATAATTCAAAAGAGATGAAGGCCAAAGCCACGTGGCAGAATTTCATGGCTTCGGGGCTCCAGAAGATATGCACGTCAAAAGAAAAAAGGGGTGTTCAGCACCGAACATCGAATTCTAGAAAGTATGTATGTTAGACGGGGATGAAGATTCGCTAGTGGAATTAATGATGGATGGATTTACACCATAGAGGTAGGAGAATTAGGGAGCTCTAAGACTTCGGGGAACCTTGGGATATTCTGAATGATATGAACCCATGTGGACGCCACATGGCCTTTGACCAATGATGCTTGCAGAATTTCGAAAGGGAATAACTTCCAATCCCGAGCTCAGATTTGAGCACGGTGACGGTGGTTGGAAAACTCTTGATGAGCATAAGGTGATGGAGATCTCGAGAAGAGGATTTGATATGATGGAGGAAAGTGAAATTTCGATGCCCCATCCCTTAAAAAGTTACTTAATGGGTTGGGTGTGTTACATAATGAGAAAGCAGGAATTGACAATAGGCTCACTACTGCAAGCAGGGGGATGAAATGCAATTACAACTTAACTCCAAAGAATGTCCTTTTTTGTAAATTTAGTCCCCTAGTCCTGAAAAAGTATAAAACAATATCCAGGAGAACTATTATATCCAATGTTGACTAGAGTGTTCATTTTTCGAAATTAGTCTACTTGGTCTGAAAAAGGGTCAAACTTACACCAAATAGATGTCCTTTCAAAGCCATTTAACGAGTGTGAAAGAGACAAGTTCACTCGACAATCTTTTTTATTTTTTAGAGTGTCAGAAAAGAGCTTAACTAAGACTCAAGAAGGTTTTTCTAAGCAACATATCATGGGGGAGGCCCAGGCTCATGTGCAGGACTTCTGTCAAAAGTTAGCAACTCACAAATAGTTGACACAAGCTTGGGAAAACCCAAAAATTTCCAAGTCGAGGAGGATAAAATGCTTGGAGAGGATCCTTGCAGATAAGGAAGTTGAGGCTCTACAATATCATCCCAAGAAAAGGAAACCATCCTAGGACTTGGATGGAGCGTAGTCAAAGAAAGTGGAATGCTCCCTTATTCAGAAGGTACAGAATTGAAAATGATAAGGACATGGTCGAAATATGCATCACCCCCAGAAGAAGAGTGGGATTGACCGAATATTCCATCGACAATGGAACTTCCTTAAACTAGTCACTCTCCAAGAGAAGACTGGGATCGACCGAATATTGCATTGGCATGACCACTTCTTCAATCGTTGGTTGAATAGGATGTGAGACAACATGGTCAAGAGACGCATCACTCCCCAAAACAGGAGTGGTGTTGGCCAAAGATTGCATTGGCACGATCGTTGGTTGAACAGGATGAGAGACAACATGGTCAAGAGACACATCACTTCCCAAAATAGGAGTGGTTTCGGCCAAAGATTGCATGGGCACAACCATTGTATCAACCAAATAATTTTGGGAAACCAAAGATGAATTAGAATCTGAAGAGCTATTAGAGAAGGACTGCACTTCTTGTACCGCTGCAGTAGAAAGGAAAAAATGAGTAACGTGATTTCCTTTGCAAATCCTATAAAGGAACTCGGTCTTAGGTCTTATACATCGAGGTTTCTCAATCATATGAATTCCCCCAGCATGATTTGCAGTGGTTGGTGGCATGCTCCCAGCATGACTTGCAAAGGCTAGTAGCTCATCTCCAACATGACTTGTTGAGGTTGGTGATGAATCCCCAACATGAATAGCAAAGGCTGGTGATGTATGTGTCATGTGACTAGCAATGAATAGATTTGTGCCCCCAACATGACTTGCAACGGCTACTTTTTGGTCTTCAACATGACCTACATAGGTTGTTGACCTATCTCCAACATGACTAGCAGACATTGGTGATATGATGACAATATGACTTGCAGTGACTGGACTTGTGTTTCGATCATGACTGGTGATGGATGGTTGCAGCATTTGACACCAAGGTTCTAGGAAAGACTAGTTTTGAGAAATTGTGGGCCAGGAATGGTTTTGGTATACACCATGGCCCTGTCCGGTAGGATAGTATCCTCCTCCAAACTGATTCATAAAGGTTTGTAAGGGCATTTTCACTAAGGAAGCCACTTGCAAAGAAAAACTTACATGACAAGGGTTAATCAGGTGAGGATATATGTTTCCCCTAGACGAAGGAACTTCGTGAAGGGGGTTTCCCATACTAGAAAACCGACTCCCCCTGGATGAAACACCAGAGGACAGACAGAGGTCCGCCATGGGAAAAGCATTCGTAGGAATTGGCATAGCGTAAGAAGGATAGATGGATAGGATGTAATAAGTAGAATGACTACCCATTTGAGCACTTTTTCCTAGAAAAGTGAAACTAGGATTGGATCCATAGGAAGGAAGATTCCAACCTCCTATTGTAATATTTGGTTGAGGTATATGACTCCCACCAAATGATAAGGGATAATAAGGAGTAATCATGCCTCCAGACCCAAAACTAGGATTCACATAAGGCGACGAGACAGAGGATGGCAAGTGTAAAGACATGTATGGCATACCATGAGAAAAATTATTAGAGGTCGAAGGTATTGGTTGAGTATTATGATTCGATGTACCACTTGGAAATACAAAAGGATTTGTCCCCATGGAATGAGAAAAGACTATGGGTTGGGTAGCGTTAACTGAGGGAGTTACAGGGGCTCCACTAACCATAACAATGAAAACTCATGACACAATGCAAAATCCTAAGGCCAAGTAATAATCAGAGAGCACACCAAAGTAAAGAAAAAATTTCAATGCACACAAACAAGATATAGTGGATGAAAAGGGGCCTCCCTCGCTAGAGTAGGTATGTCTCACCCAAGAGGGGCCTAAGACACCCTTCAAAATATTGGAGGTATCAAAATCAGTTATAAGGTTCCTCATAATCTTAACAACGCAATTGGTCAGATCCCCCCAGAGAGATAATACTCCATAAAGGTTGTGTGTTGTCTAACCCTTATCTGACTCAGGGTACCTGCAGAATAACCCCTGCAAGTAACCTATGTGGCTACCTATGTAAAGCAACTAAAACCACCACGATATAACCAATGCACAAGCGAATAGTCGTAAGACGGGTCCACCGAATGGGAAAGGTAACAAAGCTTGAAATCTTGAAAGAACTACCTATCAAGGAGTTAAAGGTACTAGCAAGACCCCCAAAAATATGAATAGATCCCCAGAAATATCTCTCACACTAAGGTGTTATA
The DNA here is from genome assembly GCA_010110895.2 of Picea sitchensis. NCBI lineage: Eukaryota > Viridiplantae > Streptophyta > Pinopsida > Pinales > Pinaceae > Picea > Picea sitchensis. The sequence goes on from SNQJ01S0058615.1 coordinate 21,343, forward strand.
GGGATATCTCTGCAACCAACTTCACTTGACCTCGTGCTTAACTCCGGTGTGAGCGGAGTGTCCTGACATCACTAATTACATAATGGATTTCACCACTCCTTGGTCAGACACATATGTTGAGTTTAATAGCCTTGGAGAATTTTACTCACAAAATCCTATTCCAAGGCTCTATATCCTATGCTTGTTTGTGTACTTCTTAAAAATAAAATCGTTTATAATCAATTTTAATTAATCAACGTTACTTTTAATGTCTTTGTTTACTCAAAAGATGTGGTCGGGAAACTGATGATGTTATGACTCAACATATTAAAGAAATGAATATGAGCATAAAGCTAAGTTCTAATATTCAATTCACAAAAGATGACAAGATTTTCAAAATGGAACTTTCAATTCAACTCTGTAATTTCAATAAAATGCAATCTTTCCATATGTATCAAGATCAATACTAAACAACCAAAAGAGAAAATGCCAAAATGCAAAATGTATGTTTTTGTATTTTCAAACTAAAGGAATGAAAATGAAAGGATTGAATAACAACTTGATATATAGACCTTACTGCAAGAAAAAAGAGACAAGCCAAGAAGGATACCAAGAAGCAAACACTCAGACCAAGATGCAAGGACAACCAATGAAAAATATGTTGGGAAAGAAAAACCAACCAAAAATTCAACCATAAAAAGGTTTCCTCTCACTCTACAAGCACTCAACAGTTAGGATAGAGACCCAAGAAGACTCAACAACCATCAAAACTCAACTAGAAAATGCCAAACTCAACAAATAAGCTTAAAAAGTTGATGTACGCGATTGTTTAGACAAAAACCGCATATGTACGTGCCCTATAGAAGGACAACTCGCATGTGTGCGCGTATGTCAAGGGAAAAAATGTGTATATGTATTAAAATACTGCCAAGGAAAAGAAAAGGCCAAGAAACTTAGACACAAAGTAAAAATAGGTTGTCAAGCAATCAGGTGACAAGAAAACTCAGGCTAACCAAGAATAATCAAAGGAGAAAAACACTCCAAACCCCAAAATAGAAGATTTAATCCCCGGTATGGTCGTCAATTTTGTTGCGAGGAAAATCACTCTATGGAATGGTATAAACCACAACAGACGTAATGACTGCAGAAATCAACTCTAATCCCAAGTATTCTATATAAATGAAAATGCTAATAAGACAAGATAAAGAGCCTACCTCATCCAGACAGTCGATGAAGACCATCGTTGAGCACTCGAATCAAAGATTTATACCTGCAACTTTTCCTCAACCACCAATATAAACAAGAATATGGTGATAATATATAATGTTAGCACATCAATAGCATAATCCATTAATATTCATAACAAATACGCCCATGGAATAATAATTCAAATATTTGCAAGACATCAATTGGATGAGAAAAGAGTATTTCTATTAAAAAATGAACAACAAAAATGTATAAGTGACAAACTTATGTGTCAGCATGTCTCAGAATTGAGAAACTAAGTCCCTTCCAGCTGGGCCTCCACCACTTCAATCCTCCACCAAAGGAAATCTCATATAAGAGAGATAATGAGGTTCTCCATCAAAGAGGGGAGACCTTGGGGGATGAACAATGTGTTCATACTTTAAAGGACAAAGGGATGNGATGAAGACCATCGTTGAGCACTCGAATCAAAGATTTATACCTGCAACTTTTCCTCAACCACCAATATAAACAAGAATATGGTGATAATATATAATGTTAGCACATCAATAGCATAATCCATTAATATTCATAACAAATACGCCCATGGAATAATAATTCAAATATTTGCAAGACATCAATTGGATGAGAAAAGAGTATTTCTATTAAAAAATGAACAACAAAAATGTATAAGTGACAAACTTATGTGTCAGCATGTCTCAGAATTGAGAAACTAAGTCCCTTCCAGCTGGGCCTCCACCACTTCAATCCTCCACCAAAGGAAATCTCATATAAGAGAGATAATGAGGTTCTCCATCAAAGAGGGGAGACCTTGGGGGATGAACAATGTGTTCATACTTTAAAGGACAAAGGGATGCAGACTCAATGTGAAGTGAAAATTTCTCTAGAGTATCTTTACTCTCAAAAGTTGAATTCTCTCTTCTTCCATGGTTTGGATATGGCCCAATTTATAGCCTTCAAATGGAACTGAAGGGTCGAGTCAGAATGTTTCCAGTATATGGAAGGTCAAGCATCATGGGTCTCGTGACGTGACATGGAAACCCGACATAATTTTTAATTTTGAGCACCAAACTCGATGTACACGGTTTCTTGTGGTGCAACCTGCATATACGCATGTCGTCTAACTGGTAGGGCACGTATATGTGAAAAAATATGATTTTTTGGCTCTGGGAAGTGCAAAAGGGGACTTCAAATCTGCATAGGTAAATGGAAAGGACCTCTGAGAAAGTTGCATGGGGTGAGGCAAAAATTGGTATAAAAACTGGAAGCCAAACTGGAAGCAAAATTGGAAGCCATATTAGAAGAAAAACTGGACGTAAAACTAGAAGCCAAACTGGAAGAAAAATTGGAGGGCATATCAAAAGAAAAACTGGAAGCAACACCTATTGCTAATCTTGGCACTATTTCTGGTGCTAAGCCTGTCACTAATCCTGGCACTATTTCTGACATTATTCCTGGCACTAATCCTAGTGCTATTTCCGACGATATTCCTAGCACTAAACGTGGTGCTAATCTGTTGTTAATCCTAGCGTTATTTTTGGTGCTAATCCTAGTGTTATTTCTGGCACTAAACCTGGTGTTATTTTCCCGACGCTTAATCCGGTGCCAAAAAAACGACGCTAATTCCAATGCTAATTCTGGCACAATTATAAAAAGTCCAGATTGTGCCCCATTTTTCACCAGAAAAGGTGTCAAATTCATGAACTGAAATACACTAAATTTTGACGCTATTTTAGGCGCTAATTGCTTGTTTTGTTGTAGTGATAGGACAAGGAAACTCGAGTTGGATCTTCTTGGAAAACAACTACCCCCACATGTGAATACATGCATAAAACATAGTTGAGTAGCATGAAACCTGGTCGAGTGGCATGAACCCTCTCAAAAAATAGTGTAAATAACTCTGGCATGAATGGGAAGAATCTCGTCCCATTTAAACCGACATGACACTGATCTAATGAAAAACAAAACCGTCTCAAAAAATATATGACCACCTAATAAATCAGGATCTTTGCACTAAACTATCTACATAATGCAACTAATGCATTTCCCATTAGAGTTAATGCATGACAGTGTCGAGATAATAAGACATAGGCACCTAACCTCCTCTCTATCAAATGAACCTATCTATAGTTGACCACCATGAATGTAGAACTCTGAAGCGAAATGAATGTTTTTATGGACATATCTATATACACATTCTAGTTTGGTCTCTTCCGCAACACCATGCGGTAGATTAGGGAAGTGGGGAAAATCATCCCCCCTCCTAGAAAACTAAGTGATGAAATAAAAATATTCCTTCGTGGGAAGATACCAGATATAGGCACCGAACCTAAATGCATACCGACCATGATCCCAACAACGAATTAACTATTGTAACAATGAAGATTTCCCCTTAAGGGGTGTACTCTCCTCATAAAACTTGAGGAGGAAAAAATACATCAAAAGGGCACATGTTTGTTGTGAAATAGGGAAAGGGAACAACTCCCTCTCCCTCTCCCTGGCCTCCCACTCATGTACAAATGTGTTTGTGTCAACCTGTTATTGTTGTTGCTCCTCCTCTTGTTTTCATCGTCTCTGATTCACATACAACTATTGTTTTGTTTTTATAAGTAAGAAGCTATATATTAACTGTCATAAGAAAAAATTACAATATCGTCTTGAGATCGAGTTTTAGATGTGTTGAGTTGCCCCACAGGGAAACCAACTCATCCTGAGACTCTAACTGTAAATATTAGTGAGAATTAAACATATTTTCCTGAATCACCCCGTGGGGAAACCAATTCATCCGATCCATGCATGCGTATTGTAGACCAAAGAAGATTATACTATGAACCAAAAAATGCCTATCGTCTGATAGACCCACAAAATATACAGGAAAATGCCTATCTTCTGAAAAAACCCACAAAATAGATAGTGTTAAACTCCAACAGCCTAAACAAAACCTTCCAAAAAAAGCTAACAATTGTAAAAATAAAGCATGCATGTTGACACATGTACGCATGCCGACTGTCATGGTGTCTGGTGTACTTTCATTTCCTTGGCTTTCATTGCACGTGTGTCTCACATGGTGCCTTTCTTGTCCTCAGCCGCCTGTGCACATGTATCCACGTCTCGTTCATCCTCCCCCTGGAATTATGGAGCAAGAACCGCCCCTGGAAATGCGGGGGCATTGGTTCCCGAATCAAGTGAATACAGAGAGTGGAGCAGTGTCAGAGAAGAGATTCGATTTTCTTTGCACATTGGTCCAGGTGTTCCAGCCGAAAAATGGAGGTCATCGATGTCCTTACAGACTACGAAGACCAAGTCTTGGAGAATTGAGATCAAATCTCAGAGTTGTGGGCACGAAGCACAGTCTGGCCGCACCAGAGCTTGACCTTGGGTCGCTTCCAATTGAAGTCATTGAGTCTAAGCATTGAATTCCTCCAGCAAAGGCACAAAAGCTAGCGACACGAGTGACGAAGGGGGTGGCGAGGGAGCGAAGGGTGGTGTACTGGAAGTGCATGCCAATGTTGCCCGCGAGGTCGAGGCTAGGTATAGGAGAGGTCCAGGAGTGTAGCCGAGAGAATTTGCCTCAAATTCAAACCATTCAACTCGGCAAGCCCATGGTGAAGACAAAGGCGGAAGGCCACATTGGTCTGGTGAGGACTGAGTGGATGATGGAGGTGAGGATTTGAGCGTAGGAGCAAAGGTGGGTGGGTGCCTGTTGTCTATGGAAGCTCTATTTTGGTACCAGAGGGAACCTCTCTTCGGATTCACTCGAAGGTGAGGCATAGCCTGATGAACGTTAGGGTGAGGCAGATATTCCAACAGTAAGAACCAAGTAGGCACCAGTGAGAATGATAGAGTGCAAGAGTTTTTGGAAGGAGAGGGTGATAGATACCAACTTGAGGGATGGGCATCTCCATAAGAGGGTGGATGAAGAGTAAAGGCACACGAGCGCAGGAGGATCAGACAGTGTACTAGTGTCATCGCCATGACGAGAATCAAACTCTAAGCACACTGAAGCATTTAGTTGAGAGTGTGCTAAAATGGATAGTTGTGGAATACATAAGGTGGCAATAAAGTCCAAAGGGGGAAGCAGGTGTCGTCACGTGCCTCAAGGCGAGGTGGTGAGTTCTGAGTTCACAGATGGACGTGTGGAGCACTTTGACACCCCATCTGGGGGGCTATCTATGTTGAGAGCCTTAGTTATGCAATCCTAGAGGAGGGGATGATCTCTGTGGATGGGGGACATATAAAGGATATCTAGTCCTTCTAAAGCCACCCCAAAATTAGCTAGTGTGTATACTACCTGGTTGGATTTCCTTCTCACTTATGAAGGAATGAGCACCAAGTGAGGTGAAATGAGATTTGAAATGGAACTGAGTCCTATGGTAAGTCACTAGCAAGGGGAGATGTTATCCGGATCCGCTCCATTGAGTATCTTTGTGAAAAGGCTTAGGATTATTTGAGAATCCCCCTTGATGATTAGCTTGTTGTTCCCATTGTCTTGAGCAAGTTGTAGGGATTTGATTAGACCCTAGAGCTCAGTTGCATTGTTTTTGTTATGACCAATACTACAAACTGCGATGAGTATTATGCTACCCTGATTGTTGCGAAGAACCACCCCGAAGTCGGCAGGGTCCGAATTATCTTTGGATGCTTTTTCGAAGTTTACTTTGATGAATCCTCGAGCTGGAGGAGACCAGTGTGAGGGGTTGCCTTTGTCTTGTAAAATTTTGGGTTTCCTTAAAAAATGTAGGTGAAAATTGATGATCCATTTGTCCAGGATGTGTTTTTCTGTGGAGGACAAAACAAGTCCTCCTCTTTTCTAGGATGAAGGAGAATGGTTTCTTTAATGTTTTCATTTATGTGTTTCCAGACTTTCTTCTAGTTAAGTTGAGACAAAATGAAAATTTGTTTGTTTCTCTCTTTCTAGAGCTGCCAGAGGATGAAGCCCAGAAGTAGATGCGATATACGATTTAGGATGGAAGACTGAAAATCTGAGTCTCTCCATTCTTCTAAGGTCTCCCTGAGGCCTTCTCATTTACAATCCATGGTGTGCATGATTGAGGCACAATGTGTTGGATTACTGAGAGGGGGGGTGTGAATCAGTAATAGTGTAATTATAATCATTTTTCTCCAAATAATCCAACTGTTATATCAATGTATAATTATTGTCCAATAATGAGCAATAAGAAATGAACAATCACACACATACACAGTACACCAGTGTTTTACGTGGAAACCCAAATCGGGAGAAAACCACATAATGATTTATCTTATATGTCTTGAATAATTACATTCATTGGAAGCACCAACTTCCTTTGTTTTCCAGTTGTAACTGGAAGGAGGCTCCAACCCCCTAGTTTCTTAGGCTACAACCTGAGGGAAGCTCCAACTCCCCAATTCGCTCTGACCCGGAAGGAGGCTACAACCCCTATGTTCTGTACAACCCGGGAAGGTGGCTACAACCACTGTCTTTGCCGATCCAAAGCATACAGTAGAAGTAGAATGATGGAACCAACGTCACACTATCAGCGTGAGGATATACCACTTTATAAGCAATGTACCAATAAACTGAACCAATGCATCAGCACGTGCCTCAGCTGTAGTAACATGTACCACTTAAACAAATGCATCAACCGTACCAACTTTTGTACCAAAAATGCAGTGATCAGCACGTACCATAAACAGTGAAACCAACCATGTACCAAGTATGTACCAATCATGTGTCAGAGTACTCATCAACTATGACTCATCAATATGTACCAACATCATCAGCTATACACGCGTATGTGCCAACTCATCAACTTCTTGTCTCAACCATGTCATAGAACGTACCTCACCCAAAATCCTCATCAATTTCATCATCCAAATATGATTTGTAAATCTGTAATAGACACGGTGTATATGATCACATGCCTGCAAACCTTCCTTAACTTTAACAAAGAGACTAGCATTTTTATCAAGCTTTTCTTTAGTCTCCATGAACTAGTTTTTGGATTACTCAACCTTAGCAGAAGTAATCATAAATTTGTACCATAATGAATAAAGATATGAAACTGATACATAATTTTCTTGAGTGTGTTTTATCGCGTCCTCTTAGTGTCACTACTTGGAGCCTCTCATAAAAGAAGTTATGGAAAAAAATGGCACACCTTGCTTAATTACATTATTCTAGGAAGCGACCTTGTAGAGCGTGCCCCACATGGAATACTTAACTTTAACAAAAAGAGACTAGCATTTTTATCAAACGTTTCTTTAGTCTCACAAGACTAGTTTTGGATTACTCAACAACCTTAACTTGAAATAATCATAAATTTGTACCTGTAATGAATAAAGATATGAAACTGATACATAATTTTCTTCAGTGTGTTTTATGCAATTCCTCCAGGTGTCACTACTTGGAACCTCTCATAAAAGAAGTTATGGAAAAAATGGCACACCTTGCTTAATTCTGGCTTATTCTAGAGAGCGACCTTGTAGAGCGTGCCCCACATGGAATATTTGTTGAATTGATCTGAAACTATTACACAACATAATACAGACTGTACTTTAACCAAAACATTTGGTCTTGTGGAATTTGGATCTGTTATGAAGAATTTATGACGTTTTTACCCGAAACACCTGTTTTTGACTAGTTTCAAGACTAGCCACAAACCCTATTTTCCACAGAGTTTAAATCCAAAAATACAACGACCCACAAACTGAATTTTTTACCATTGATGCTTGGATATGTTTCCTCAATGGAATAGAAATTTCGGAGTCTGAATCATTCTAGAAAAAAATTTATTGCGCAAATGGTGAGATGACCTGGAAAAAAACATACCTTAGAAAGCATCATCAAAAGAATTTATCCTTCCTTGAATTCCGACCTTCTTTTCTTCAATTTCCTCAGAAATTAGGCTTAGATATCCTTTCGTTACCTCATACACCTATAGGTATTCAATATGTTCAAGTCTGTCTTAAATCAGAGAGCCTTGCCTCTTATTTATACTCTCCAAGTAGCTTCCTTAAACACATCTTCTAGGTCACTTTGCCCACTTTCCTTATTTTAGGGTTAACCTACTTCTAATTTCTCTATTAAATTTATTATTGAATTAATTTATTTTGTATTCACTTTGAATTGTAGTACACTCATCACTTCACTTTATTATTTACCTTCTAAAATCTCTTAAACCACTTTGACTACTTTGACCTTTTGGGGCTTCTAGATGACATATGAGGGCCCTCCAACTTCGTAA